>JBANCZ010001930.1:0-18323 GCA_037040025.1 Sphaerogastrella javana | reverse complement strand
AATCGAACGAGTGGAAACCAAAAGTAATTAACTTGAATTTTTTTGATTTTGGACAGTTGGCCATTCTTTTTTTTTTTTTTTCGTTTTGTTTTTTTTTTTTTTTTTTTTTTTTTTTTTTTGTTAAGGGGTTCTTTATTATCTGTTTTGTTTGTTGTTGTTGTTGTTATAATAATAATAATCGTAATTATTATCGGTTCTACATAATTGAGTTGACAATTTTTCCATTGTATTATTATCGATAGCATAAGCATTTGCCTCTGCATTAGCATTAGCATTAGCATTAGCATTCTTGATCGGTCTTAGTTCGTTTCCTTTGCTCTGCTATTTATCAATTGTGAATTGTTCGCATTAGTTTCTCCTTTATTTCATTTCAAAGTATATTCATTTTCATATTTTTTTGTTGTTGTTTTTTTACAAACCAGTTTCTATACATAACAGTTATGTATACATACATTTATATATATTTTATTTCATATATATATAAATTTATATATATATCTATCGTTCTTTATGCAGCGCATATTACACAAAACGCGGTGCATCCCGAGAGATACGTGTATTGGGTGTATACAGTATTATTTCGAATTATTCGCGGCTACAGAAATTGATTTTTGAATCATATATATATATATTTAATTATTCAATATATATATATACATACATGTATATATATATGTAGTTTGATGTATTTGTCGTAAATAATTGAAGTATACATTCATATAATTATGTTCATATATCATGTCATATCATATGTATATATAATTCATATATATAATTTCTTTGCTTTTATTTATATACTTATTTATTTGTTGCACAAAAAACCTTTAATAGGTATGACCCTAAACCTGTTGTTCTATGTTTTCGGGATTTATCCTTTGATGTTTGTGTGTATCTGTTTGTGTTTGTTTGTTTTGTTTGTTTTTGTTTAGTGTATGTTTCTATATTTTGTTAGTATATATTTTAAGTTTTTAGTGGCCTCAGCCAGCATAAAATTTTTTCTGCTGGTTTTTACGATTTTTTTGTGGATTATTTTTATAATTTTTTTTGTTTGTTTGTTTGATCGTTCACGTTTTGTTTGCTTAATAACACAAATTGTGGCCAAGTGGCTAAACAGTAGTTTAATATATTATTACATTTATATATTCATATATTTAAATATTCCATATACACATCAATAATTGTTAAATGCCTTATGCACTTTACTTAGTTATACACATATATAGTTTATGTAGTTTCTCTGTTCTCCTTTCTCATTTCTGTCTTTTGTTTTTGCTTCTGTTTTCCAAAAATGTATGAAAGCCTGCGTCCATTATTTAGATTTCGTTTATTTTATGACATCGATAATTATATAATTCATATGGGTATATATCTGTTCTTGTTTGTATATGCATAATTATTTATCTGGGTTTTGCTTATAACACACATATAATATTTTGGTATTATGCATTTTGTGTATTTAGCGATATATATATATTTATATGTTTTACATTATTTGTATTTATTTGTATTTGTATATCGTTCGATTATCGTTTTAATATAAACAATCGATAACACATTCTGTAATATGTGTTTGTCGTCATGTTGAACGTCATATGTATGCCGAGTCGCAAACTTTCTACCGTTCCAAGCCTCGAAGCCACCCCATCAATCAAACAAAGAGACCCCAATGACCTTCCTAATCTCGAGATGTATTCCTAAAACTAACGGTCAATTAGTCGTTATCGTTTCGTCTATTCGTTGAGTCGTTTACCCGACGAATCGTGTAGTTGTAGTATTTGTCAGGTATAGTTGTTAGTAGGTCCAAGGTTTAGTTGTGCGTATTTACAGCCCGTCCATTACAGTATATATCATCATAGTAGTTCGGTTGTAGTCGGTATCATGCTTACTGTTTCTGTATAGGTAGGAACTCAAACCATTTTGTATTCCGTTCGTCGGTCTAGAAGTCTGTCCAATCGGGATGCGTAACTCTCTCTCTATCTATCTGTCGGCTTAGGCTGAGGTCTCCGCGTAAGGTTGAGGGGTGTTCGAAGCCTGGTCAAGTGCATAGGTTGCGTGGGCGAAGCCCATATACGTTTGCGAATCAGCTGTCCGTAATTTTAAAGTTGCTTATTTTTTGTATATCTATATTACACCATCAATGAAAATATTTATTAATTTTTTTTTGAGAAAATGATAAATTGTTGTGCCTTATGCAGCACCTTTGATGCATTTAAGCATGCATATAATAATATGTATATATATATTTGTATATGTTTTAGTTTAATGTATAATATTTTAAGTATAATATAATATATATAATTTCAATTATATTATGTATTGTGTTTTCCCTTTCGGTTTGTTTGTATTATGTGTAAGTTCCGTTCAATTATCTACGCATGGTTGTTGTTTTTTATTTAAAATTATTATGGTTATATTATATTATATCAAATATACATCGAATATTTCATAATATATTGTTTAGACTTTTTACTACACTTAGAGTTTTTTGTTTTTCGTTTCGCATTTTAGTACACTTATCTAATTTGTTCGCAATTGGATGTATATAATTTGTTGTATTTATTTGATTTGTAATTAACACTGGAAAAAACACTGCTTGAATTGCAGGTTAAATGAATGAAAAAACGCACTACTAAATATATTTCATTTTTGTTGTTATTGATTACGAGTACTTTCTACTACTTTCGAATAAAGTATCTTAAGTTGTTCATTAACTTCATCGTTTGCTTCATCATTTTTGCAAGCCCTCAGTTGTTTGTTGGGCCTGCCACAGTTATTGTAATATTGTTTTTCAATTTGCTTTTAAGTGTGTGTGTTTAGTGTTTCGAAGGAAAAGTAAATTTGCTAACAAATAAACATATATGTATTTTTTTATATATATAGATGTTAGTATTTTGTTTTAAAAATTTGCTTTCGCTTGCTTAATCGTTATCGTTTCAAGAATTTATCGAACTACTTTAAACGCATTAATTAAACACCAACTTCTACTTAAAACGCGACTAATAATTTCTTGAATTCGATATTCAATATTTTTGCATTCTTTTTTTGTTTTGTTTGTTGCTTAATTGCAGCATTTGCATAAATTCTCACTGCTCACTCCTCGATCTATATAATTCTTCTATATCGTATGTATATCGTATATATTTTTATATATATATATTTTTTTTTTTGTTAATTTTTTTTTTGTTGTTTGTTGATTAATTTGCACTTACTTAGCTAAACGGGTTTCGTATCGGATTTCTTTAGCCATTCGGTTCAGCTATTTAGTTTAGCTTTTTTTGTCTTTTGTATCTTTGTGGCTGTTCGCAGTGGTGTTTTGTGTCCAGTGTATTGACCTGTGTTTATTTAGATCCTGGGTGTACGTTATTCTATTTGTCCTTTTGAAACATTCAAAGGGTCATGCCTGAGTGGAAATTGTTTTAGTTTGTCGTTATCGCTTTTTTTTTTTTTTGTTTCTATCAGTGTAGTTTAGTGTATTTTGTTGTTTGTGAGTGTGTAAGTGTAAGATATTAGTTCCTGGTCCTAGGTCTTGGCCGTCAATAATTAACAATTCTTCCATTTGTGTGAACTTAAAGCCCCCTCTAACTGGCTTTAAGTTATAATATGTGTGGCATTGCCTCCTCATCTCCAATCTTAAAATTAGCTCACCTACCACTGTGCGGCAACAGTCGGTAGTACCACAGTTTTTCTAGCTGCCTTAATTTTGTGTTATCGAATGATTTTTACATTTTTTTTGTTTTGTTTTATCGAATGAGTTCAACTGTGCTACAGACTGTTGCCCCACAGTGGTGCGCTCTCATTAACTACTATGTTCATCATCTGCGGTTTATCTATGAATAAATTTATCCGTTTTACGCTTGCAATATTTAGTTTTGGTTTTTTTTTTAGGTTTGGGTAGTGGTAAAAATGATATAGGTGGATAGGTAGGTAAATTTAATCGCAATAGATGAAATAACTCAAAACGTTTTGCGCTTATATGGCATGGTAAAATAATATATGATACACAGATATATAGATAAGAATAAGATATATATATTATGTATATAGTATATAGTATTGACACTCACAATATTGTATATGAATAATGTATATATTGTATACATATAGAATTTTCTTTGATAATATAATATAATATAATAGATATATATATATATATATACATATATATATAGAATTCTTTTGCTTAATAAATTTGTATAATTTTTTTAATTGTCATACACATCAATATAGCGTCTTGTTAGTTTTAGTTAGTTTTTGTTATAACCGTACTTGTGTAAATAGAAATTTTTCTCTTTCTCATTAAGGTACAAATTTTGCATTGTTTCAATTTTTGTATATGTATGTCTTAATATGTCTTTAGTTTAACTGTTCTTGTGTAGTTGAGTGTAATGTTCGGTATAGTGTATTGTGTAAAGTGTTTAGTGTACTCTGTGTTTGTTTGTTACGGAATATGTATACCATTTTTGTAGCTCGATTGTAATTTTGTTGTTGAATTATTTCAAGCACATCGATTAGAATTTTTAGTTAGTTTATTTGTTTATATATAGCATAGCTTTCGATTTCGATTTCGAATTAATAATGTATTCATTTGTATTTGTTTTTTTTTGTAGTAGTTAATGCCAACATCGATAATAAAATGCATTCATAATTGAATTTAAATGCTTAAGAGCTACACATGTATATATATTTATATAAACATATATAGGTTTTATGCCATTTTCATTATTTTTGCCTTTAACACTCAAAATATGTATTCGCTATATATGGGAATTGATTTATTATATTATTATCGGTGCAATATTATTCATAGTGCACTTAATTATGCCCCGTCACATCAGTTATCGATTAACGATATCGAACGGCAGCACTGCCAACTCGCTTTTATACGCTTCTTGTTTTGCCAAAGTCAAACCAGGCCAGAGACGCACTCCAGATGCCACGGGCTGGTGTTTCACCCGGAGCTGCGTACCGGCCATGGGCAAGCCTATTGCCACAGGGTTGCCAACGTTTGTCGAATTAACTGTTGTGGCGGCAGCTTTGCCGTGTGGTGCTTACAATTTTATATATATATATATATTCTGGTGCAGAAACTTAATTATATATATATACTTTGCATAACTCAAATTGAAATTATTATATTATACTCATTATTCTCCGTTTCTTTATGGCATTCTTCCGACGCTTGCCAATCCATGTTGAGCCTTTTTCGAACCTGCCAAGTGCTTAGACCTTAGAACGCATATGGAAACGAGTTTAACGCGTTTTAACTTTTAAATCTAACTACCACACAACAAAAACGAAAAAAAGAAAAACTTAAAATGCGACCCCCGAAACGCTGCAACAACAAACATACACATAAACAAAAAGATCCTACAGCTGCATCTTCCACAGCTTCCTACTCTGTGTCGATGAGTGTGGGCGTGTGTTTACTTCTTGGCTGGCGTCTTTTGCTCAGCTGGTGTCGCCTTGGACTGTGCCTTGCCCTGCTCCTTGTTCTTCTGTTTTTGTTTTTCTTTCTCGCTCTCAGCCACCTTACTGCTGGTGGTGGGAGCTTCCTCTTCGGCAGCCTCCTGTGCCTTGTCCTCCTTCAGCGGCTCCTTGGTACTGCTGGTGCTTGTCTCTTTCTCCAGATCACGCTTTTCGGCCGAGGTGTTCGCTGGCAACGCCTTCAATATGGCATGCACATCCTCCGCAACTGCCATGAGCACAAACTCGAATTGTTGCCGTGTGGCAACCACTCCAGCACGCTGATCACGCAGATGCTCCAGCGTGGCAGCAATATCGATCTCCTTGGCGCCCTTGTTCATGCGTCCTAGCACCAAATCCAACAGTATGTAGGAGCCAGTGCGTCCAGCACCATGGCTGCCATGCACCACAATAGGGCAAGACCGACCACGATACGATTTATTCACTTTCCTAAAGGCAGTGACAGATTGATTAGATTACTGCAGTTAGATTACTATGGTTACTTACCGTCTAAAGTCCAGTAGCGCCTTGGCCTGCGCCGGCACGCCCATGGACGGCCAGGAGAGGAAATGGAATTGGGTGACAGTGCGGGTTTCGCTTGTGCGCAAGTTTTTCAAGTAGAAAGAACGTACGAGGTAATCATCACACCAAATGTGTTCACTAACCAGATGAACCTATTAACACACCATAAATGTTTAATTGTATTTCATGTATATAGTAAAGCATCAGGTTAAACGCACCTCATAGATATGATAGACCTCAGCACCCTCTTCCGGCCAGTATCGCGCACAGGCGACGTCTCCATTCTCCTGCAGACGGCAAAGGGCCACAATGACAACGGCTCCCTGCTCCCAAATCATTTGCCAAAAGTGAGCCAAAGTGGAAGGCAACGGACCCTGAGCAGCCACATAAGCAGGTGTACGGGGATCGTGATCCGTCTAAGGGCGAGAGAATTGAGGTATTATTTAATCATCCATAAAGGAAAGTGTTGTTCTGCTACTTACAATTGTTGATGCATTTACATAGTCCAGTCCCTCGGCATTGGCCAGATGGTTGAGCACCACGCGAGAGTGATCGTAGGGTAAGGGAGCGCCAGGTCGATTGAGATTTGCACACTGCGGCTGGGAGGCAGCGTCACGAGCACTAGGTTCAGCCTCATAACGGCACAGAGCCTCCCACTCGCGCTGCAGACGTCCCTTGTTGCGTAGATGGTCCTCCATGTAAGACTAGAAGATTTATAAAATTTGATTTATTGGAAGCATGATGAAGAGATCGGAGAACTGTGATTGCCTACCAGCACCATGTGTCCAGTTGAGATGTCCATGTTGGTTAGGGCTGGTTCCTCGCTCCATGAAGATGTGCTGGAGCGTGACGACGGTGGTCGACCCTCGTTCTCCTTGCTCAACGATGTAATGCGACCGCCGTGTGCCGGTTCAGTGGCACCGCCTGTACCATTGCCCGCACCTCCATTCTTGCCAGCCATGCGAGCACGACAGAGTTCCTGGTAATCTTTGCTGCAGCTCTCTGCACCAGATATGCCCGCCTGCAGTCCGCCTAGCTTGTCGCGCTTACGATCGTGTCGTTTGATCAGTATCAGCGTCACAAAAATCACAATCATAGCGGCTGCACCGGCTCCAGCAAACATATAGGCCATGATGTGTGTTACATCCGGCCCCTGTTCGGCCAATTCAATTCGTGATGCCGTTATACTTGGATCACCGAAGTCCTTCAACTTGTTGCCAGTGTCCGCATGCAACACATTTACGCCCATGCGTCGCTGTGTGTTGTTCTTAACGTCGTCACTTTCATTAGAGTCGTCATCAGAGTATCCCATAACTGGATTACCAACGCCAGCCTGCAGCACAAAGAAGCCCACACGTCGCTGTATGTTGTTCTTAACGCCGCGGTTCTCATTGATGTAGCGTGCCACATCGGCGGCCGTTTTGCGTTCGGGGTTGTTCGAGTCCACCCGGAAACTCACTGTATGCGGTTGAACGCTGCAACAAATATAATATATATTATAAAGTTTTTATATATATAAAATAAGCCAATTCCTTATTAAATTACACTTGAGCGCAAATTTTCCATATTTTTGGGCTAGCAAAATTCCGCTGCAGCGTTGGGGAAATATCAATTCCCTTTGATATAAGTTCAGTTGAACTTCAACGTAAACAAAAAGTTCCACTGGAAACTTCAGCTCTGTTAACACACATTGCTGCAAAATTCCGAATTCGACGTGAATGTCAATGTTAACTGCGCTCGCTTTGCGGCGCGACATTGGACATCAACTCTTTTTATAGACAGAACTACAAATTCTGCAGAGTTTATGTTAATTAACAGCACCCTGCGTTGCCTGGTAGCTGCTTTCGTAACATTTTACATCAACATCTTTTGCTTTAGCTTTCAATAATTTTGTGCGGAACACTGTTACGACAATATAGGTAAAAGGCAAAATGCCATTCACACAAAATAAGAAACAAAACGAAGGCCATACGCGCGATCCTCTACACTTCGCAGTTCACACGCAACTGAGCTGTGCAAACGCCAGAAACGTCACGTCAGCCTAACGAATGACGTGGGTGGAAGAATGAACGAAACGTTAAGAATAAGCGGCAATGGAAGAGAGTGCAAAGCATTGATTGCACAGATGAGAGAGAGCGCGCTCTGAGTAAATATGTATATGTACATGTATGCATGTTAAATATATTGAATAATAAAAGAAATGTAAAACTCACGTTAAATAAGAAAAGTATCCCTGCATGTGTAGTATTTGCGCCAACTCATTCATAATGCGCTGCCCATCGTACCAATTATCGATACTGCGAAAGATTAAAAAACAGAAAGAGAGAGAGAGAGAGAGAGAGAGAGAAATTCATATTATTAATTTATAGAAACTTTTTTGGTTGTTTTTTGGATGCTTACGGGTTCTTTACGAACACATATGCATAATTGGTGTCTACGATGTGCGGCGCATGATCTTCGTTCGAGTGCTGTGCCTTGATCAGTTTCTTCTTCTTGAAGGGATCATTGGTATTGGTGCTACTGCCCTTGATGTGCGCGGGCAGCACCTCCTTGTTGCCATCGTCATTGCGTCGCGGCTTTTCGGTGTTCAGCTCATTGGTCAGCTCAGCCGGTGGACCCAGTTGGGGGCCTGGCTTCTTCACATCGAGTCGCTCGTGTCGTGCGAAGCCCAGCATGTTGGCGAGTAGCGCCTCCTTGATGTCTGCCGTGGGTTCGTCTGCCTGCGGCACCTCATCCTGTGGCATGAGGAGCAAGCCGCCCTCGGTGTAGAGGCGCTGATTGTGCATTGGGCGCGGGTAGCTGTTGGAGGCAAGCATTGCCTCCTCTTCGAGTGGTGTCAGCGAGTTGCGCCGCAGGCTGGACTCAAAGGCTAGCTCCTGCTCCTGGGCATTGGGTTCGTCGGAGCGTCGCTTCATTGGCTCCGGTTGCATGTCCAGCTCGACCAATGGCTCCTGGGCCAAGCCCTGCTCATTGGCCAGCTCACGGAAGAAGGAACGCTGCGGCTGTGACTGAGCCTGTGCTTGCTGGCGACGCTTGAGCGGCATATAGTTGTGCGGAAAATAGAGCTCGCTCGACTCGTTCAGCTCCTCCGGCAAATAGACGGGCGCTGCCTGCGGCTGCTGCTGCTGCTGCTGTTGCTCTTGCTGTTGTTGCTGTTGTTGTTGCTGCTGCTGTTGTTGCTGCTCGACAATGGCTTCCAATTGATCCATGGCATTCACTGGCTGTGGTTTACGCTGGTACGGCTGTGGATCTGGCTCAGAGGCAGCCAGAATCTGATAGAGTTCCATCTGGTTCTGCTGCTGCTCCGCCTTCTGGCTAGCCTGCTCCTGCTCAGCTAGACGCAGTTGTCGCTCCGTGTCCAAAAACACATCCATTACACTGGGTAGCTCCAACTGCGTACTCTTCACATGCCCATCCATTTTGCCAAAGTGTTCAAGCTCGAGCGGATCGTGACGCAGTCGTCGGCGATCCTGTAGCTGCAGCTCATGCAATATGCTATTGAAGCCACTCTCCTGGGGTTCCTTCTTGCGCAGCATGGGATAGAATTGTGCCTGCCTAGATGGCTGTGCCTGTGGCTCATAGTAGTCCAAGTTGGCCTCAAGTTGCTCCGGTTCGGGTGGTGTGAATCGGACGTAGGCCAAAGCACTAGCCGGATCAGCGTATTCTGGTGGTGATGGTGCCAGATTGGCGCACAGATTCGGCGGCAGCTGCTGTTGACGCTGCAGCGAGAACAGAGCACCCTGTATGCGGCATTGTACATACTGATGATCCCATCCTAACCCCGCGCCCTGCAGCTCCTCCAGCATGGTGGCCAACAGCCGTGACTGATCCTCGGTGAGTGGTGTCCTGTGAGTACAGGCAAATAAACAAATGATTTACAAACCAAATTAAGCAATCGTTAGGCATAATTACTTCTCAATGTCCTCCACGTCGACTCCAGTGGTTGGAATGCACTTGCCAAAGATGTTGTCTGCGAATCGAGTAGACAGAGATTGGGTTATATTAAATGCAAGCGAATTACACTCGGCTCTTAATATGCCATGTAACTGCATTAATAGCGCATGTTCTACAATAGAGAGTTACTACCCCAATGGGGGGACTCTACAGACCTCCTCGTTCCCTCCTGTGCCGCCACAGCTACCCTACTTTGGAGCACCTTTTGTTTTCATTGTGATTTACGAGCATTTAAATGCATATCCTTGCGGCTTGTCTCGACCGTAATTTGCATAATGTAACCACGCCGGGCGGCGGGACAAGAGATGAGACATGAGACGAGGCGTAACCAAAGAATCCATGTGAATGCAGTTCGCATTCAAACAATATTTTTGCATATGGGTGAAGTACACTGAGCGAAACTGCACAACTTAATCTACTGCTACAACATTCTTTCCAAAGTTACAAACAAAAGCAATTCTGGATTATTAGATTGAATATCCTATGATTTATAGATCATTTAGCTGTACAAATATTTCAAAAATAATCTATAAATTTATATAATTTAATGGAAATTATTTGCAGTGTATTTTTGCTTCGCATTTATATCGTTGCACGTACGGGGTTTTTTTTCAGTCTTTTGAGGTCAACAATTTTTTTGCAATTTCCACAATTTTTCGCAGGTTTTTTTCCCCCAGCAACCATAGTCCATAGTCTATGCCGTTTGGGGGCAAAGGCAAAGGCTGCTGTTGCAGCAATTGTTCTTGCTTCTTGGTCCTTGCCCCCCATGCCACACACTCACACAAATTTTCACAGAGCTTACATAAGTAATTGAGTGTGTTCTCGATAATGCACTGCTAGTCAACGCCTGAGCAACCAGAAATGGAAAAAATAAAAAGAGATGGAAAAACTTGAACCGAAATTGCTCCGGGGGAATTTAGTGTATGCGACTGGGCAGCTGAAGTGTATGGCAAATAGTGAAATGGAGAACTAATGCTGCCACTGGGGCACTCAGCTCAACTGTATGCCGCCATTTGTTGCATGTTGACCCACTATACGCTTTAGGCTATTTCACAGCCAAAAGCTGCATTTTCGAGCCTAACTATTGGCAGTTTTTGTTGCTGCCACTAAAACCATATGGCCACAAACTGCCACCAACTCCTCTCTGGAATGGTCTTCTTTTATGGCCATTGCAAAGCAGTTATTGAGCACTTAAACCAATTGAAAATCTAGGCTGCAGCATTGCTCTCTCCAACTGCAAATAAGTGCCACTGGTGTCATCACAGAAGCATTAAAAAATCCTACTCGTTGTAGTAGTAGATGTAGTCTTTGCCTTTGCCTCCAATTAGACACAAAACGCACTGCAATTTGTGGCTACAATTTTTTTTTTGCAAATTGCAGCCAGAACTTCAGAACTTTTGGATATAAATTTCGAGTTCGAGGAATTTCAAAATTGCAAACTGTAGTCGAAAATGTAAATTGCTTTCTGTCTGCACTGAGTACACTCGCAAGTTTAGAATGTTTTTGTTTGAAGTATACATAAATATGTATATATAGAAACATACGGATATCTACCATCTAAAATCTACCATCCTCTTTCATTACCCACGCACTTACAATACCTCTCCATCCAGTCGTTTTTGATGTATGGTATTAAAATAACTTAACTTTCTCATGCTAAAAGCCACAAGTTAAGCAATTTGCTTCTAACTTTGACAAAGAACTAATTGAATTACTTGTGCACAGTCTAAATATATACACATTGCCTCAAAATTTAATCCACATTAGGATGTACACACTATACAGTATATGGTGTATCAATTGCTGTACAATCCCAGAGATTTGGTAGCATTAAGATTGAGTAAACAATCGGAGTCCCTCCTTCACAGTTCATAACGCACAATCTGTCGCTTTAATCGCCTTAATCGAGACGAGATTCCATTTTTTTGTACATTTATTTATGTTGTGTGTGTTGAAGCATGTCACTTGTATCTGTGTATCTGTGTATCTCAACTTACCATCATAGCAGACCTCGGAGTGGGGTATGCAAAGCGTCCTAACAAACTGGCAGCCTGTAAAGAGACAAAGATGGAACAAGGCCAAAGTGAGAACATGAAAGAGTTGTTAACAATCTCAAAAAAAAAGATGAAAAAAAGAAAAAACTGAAAACGACCAACGACAATGAGAGTGAAACCGAGTGTGAGTGTGAGCGGAAGACAACTTTCAGTTAAGACATAATGATGTGGTAAAAGCCAAATCAGCATTACCACACTAAGCAAACTAAGCAGGGTGCCAAACACGCGCCCCAATCCGCCCTATCCATTCCATCCGCCCAAGCGTCTGTCCCACGCCCACATTGAAATATCCCCCGTTGGGATTTTGGCACGTCGCCATTTTGTTCCTGTCGATTTGTGTTGTTGTTGCTGTTGTTGCTGTTGGTGCTGTTGGTGCTGTTGGTTTTGTTGGTGTTGTTGGTGTTGTTGGTGTCATGTGCCACTTGCTTTGCTCTTGGCTAAATAAACGCTTTTTATGAGCATGTCGCACATGACACACACACCATAGACACACACACACACACACACACACAGCATACACACACTTCAGCCAGAGCAACATGTCCCGTCGACAGACAACTGCAAAATATTCCCCCGAGTGACAGAAAGACACAGAGAGAGAGAGATCGCGATAGCGAGAGTGTGTATGTCTACGTGTGTGTGTGTGTCTTTGTGTGTGGGTGACTGTGGCAGCTGTAGTATACCCGAAAAAGTATGTGCTCCATCTTTGGCCCTTAGTCAAATGTCGTTTCTTGTGACTCGCTTGTGGCGCGCTTGTTGTTCATGTTGTTGTCACTGTTAGACTTGTTGTTGTTGTTGCTGTTCTTGTTGTTGCTGCTGTTGTTGTTTCTGTTGCTGTTCTTGTTGTTGCTGTTGTTGCTGTTGTTACTGTTGCTGTTGTTGCTGTTGTTATTGTTGGTTGTCTGTGACGTCAAGGCCCGCAGTTGCCCGCGTGTTTTGTTAGGATTTTTGGCTGAACTGCCGTCTGCCTGGGAATTTTTTCTACTAAAAAATGTGGCACTCTTTCCAGGCGGTCCCTCCAAGCTCCATCTCTTCACCTCTCCAGCTCTACACATGAGCTAAACGTACGCACGTAGGCAACGTCAGCGGCTGTCATTACCTACCAGTTCCATCTACTCCCAATTCCCGCTCCCACTTCCATAGGACACTCCCTCTTCGACCTCCTTCCTGTTGTCTAAGCCATGTTGCTTTCCCACTCTCTCGGCATTTTGGGCAAAAAAACTTTGTTGTCAACAGTTTTGGTGGTATTTGTGGGGCTGGGCTTTAACTTTTGCTTGTTGACGCAACAAAAACATTTCTTGGCCATTAATTAAGCCCCAAGTAATTTTCATGTGGCATCTTTGCCCTCCCTCCACCCACTCACTGCCTGCTCTCAGCCGCATTTCATTGCCCCTCTGCATAATCCTACTCCAAAACTTTGGCTCCCAGTGCCTCTTCGGCTCTTGGGAGCGAGAGCATGGGCTGAGTGCGCCTAAGCATTTGTTTTTTAATTGTTGAATAATTGCAGCCAGGACATGGCTGTAAATTAATCTCCGGAGAGTGGCTCGTTATACCCTACAGTGAGTAGGGTATAGCAGTTGTACGATTATGAGCAAAAGTGTGATATTGTAATAGAAAGTGGGTAGATTATAATTAAATAGAAAACATATATTTGCAATTTATTTTCTATTTATCATTAGAGAACAACATAATGCTTTAAAAACCCTTTCAGTAAGTGCTTTAAATTGGAATAGATTCATAGACTTTAGGGTGCTATAACTTATACGTACTTATTCAGGGATGCCATAGAAGAAAATATGTTAAAGGTCTTTTCGCTAAACTGATTTATAAATAAATACATAAAAAGCCTTCTAAAGCTAGTTTGGCTTACATTTTTCCCCTTGCCAGTTTGTCTATTTTTTTGAATTCTAAAGAATTTACCTACAAAAAATTCCAGGAAAATACTTCCTGGAAAGACATCGACCCAAACCCAACAGGGCATTATTTAGTCGTTGCGGGGCAACTATGAAAAGTTGGCACAAATTTGTATAGCTGCTGGCGGCTGGACCCTTTTTTGATAAGCATTTTATGAATTTTATTTACGCTTTGCTTTTTATAACAACAAATTAACTTGGTTTCTTTTTTTATTTTTGTTCAAGCTAAACAAAAGTGTTGCCTAATTTAAAGCGCTGGCAAAGCGAATGACTTCATCTGACTGTGCGAAATGAAATGTGAATGAATAAGAGGCAGCCAAATGGCCAGTCAAGCGAGAAGATGAAGAGTGGAGTGAGGCAGAGAGAGACAGAGAGAGGGAGAGAGAGAGAGATAGGGAGAGGGGAGGAGGTAAAGAGGGTCTGTGGTTGATTGCAACAGCATCCTTCTGCTCTGCCACTTGAGCATGCCTATCATCAAATGCCAATTCCAGCCATTTGTGCACAATCAACAGAACGTCTAGCTCCGTGTCTGTCTGTCTGTCCGTTTGTGTTTGAGCATGGTCCCACTGTCCAGAGAGCATAGCCATGTAGTCACACACAGTGGCACAGTGTTGGCAAATTGTTGAACAATTTTGCGCATTGTCAAGTTGACAGATTGAAGCGCACTTTGGCTAGTTTTGTTTGTCAATAAATGCCAATAAATGTGAAAAGTGGCCAATAATCTGTCAATGCTACAACTCAAAACGTGCCCCGCATGCAAAATGGTGGTAGCCACAGAGTGGCAAGTGGAAAGTGGCAAGTGGCAAGTGAAAAGTGGAAAGTGGAAAGGTGAAGCACATTCAACATAAAGGCGAGAGGCAAAGAAGAGGAAACGCTCCTTCAATATTGTCAGACGTTGTTGAAACAAATGGCCTGCCATCTGAAAAGCAATTTTGTTTGTCTGTCTAATTGTCCGTGCCATAAAGGTGTTGCTCTTAGCTGCCACTTCTGCGCTGCCATTTGTTTTTTGCCACTTTCACTGCCTTTCCCTCTCTCTCTCTCTCTCTATCTCGTTCTCTTTCCGTTGCATAAAACAAATCACACCCAGCATCAAAGCTCATAAGCAGTGTCCTTAGTGCCCTGGGCTCATAAATATGCATGCTCATGCACCGCTTGGGTCAACCTTAATCCTCACCCACGGCGCAAACTTTTTTTCACACTCTGTGTGTGCAGGGTTGCATTGCTTTTGGTGTCTGACGCATATGATAAGCGGCAAAAAGCGTGTGTGCATGGGTCGTATGCGCAATATTGCACATTGTGCCACACTTTCATGTGGCCATTTTGCAGCTTCATCCGTTTTATGGCGTAAAATTGTGCTGTTTTTTCATTCTTTCCCTTTTTTTTCGTACAGCTTGAACTGTGGTCAAGCGTGGCATGGTCGGAAAATGGCCAGAAAATGCATAAAGGTAAATGGAAAAGGGCCAAAGAGCATGCACGCAAAAATGGTTGGAAAATGCAGCTAGCGCATTGGAGGCTAAAAGTCTTAAATGCCAATGGCATGCACGTACTTCTAACGAGACTGCCAGTCATATACTATCTCTTTACCTTCTTCTGTTTCTCTCTCTCTCTCTCTCTCTCTTTTCTCCCTCTCTTTCTCTTCCTTTCTCTCTCCCTTTCTCTCAATCTCTCTTTCTTGCTCACTTTTTATGCGCTTCAACTTTTATTTATGGTCTGCTCGATTTGCTCTACAAAGTGCGTATCCAATTGACAGCAACTGACATGGCAAACTGTGCTTGCCACGCCCACATTACCACCCACTGTTCGGTACTTCGTGATAGTTGCACGTGTGGGCCAATAAAATATATATATAAAATGCCATCGAATTTAAAATACTTTCTACAAGCTTTTGCCTGCATATAAAGTGCTTAAGTTTACTACAAATTGTAAACATTTATTCGAGATTTTATATGGCACTTTTAAAGTAAAATATTCTAGGAAATTTATATGGTTAAACTTGGTGATAACAAAATTAAACTTTTCGCACTTTATGCTTAGCTGTGAAATTAGAGAATTCTACAAATTTATATATCGCTTTAACTGCCGCAAACTTGACATAGAATAAATCCCTTCAATATGGAATGATTTCCACAGAAACTTGGAAAACAACAAATCAAAAATTGAGAACGTCATTGCATTACTTAGCACCACTGACCCCTCTCCACTCCACATCAAACAAACCACCCAAGCATAGCACCGACTATCCTCAAGTCAAGTCATTGTGGATTGCAGTTTTCTGTTTTCAGTTTTCAGTTTTCCGTTGATTGATAGGTTAGCGGTCAATCTTGAATGACTGTCAACGAGCTGAAATGAGAAACTAGAAACCGAGCAGCAAAAAGGAAACTGTAACAGGCGGTCAGGCGCTGTTGTTGTGGCCCTGGGGCGTGGCACTAGCTGATGATGTTGATTGCACAGGCAGAAGCTGAAGCAGAAGCAGAAGCAGAAGCAGAAGCAACAGCAGCTCTCTCTCAATAGTCTCTGGTCTCTGTGGAGCCAGAGTGGAGCAGCGAGCTCTGACATTATTTCATTTTCTACACATAAATTATGCCACAGGCGGTGGCCACTTGGCAAACAGTGAAGCGACCGCAACAATTTAATAAATTCTGCCGCAAGGCAAAATTGAAAATTCCACCCATAAATTTGTGCGGCGAGGCGCAGAGCAAAACGCAACGCAGCGCGTCAATTGAGGCAGCAACAACAGTGTGCCAACAGCAACAATACCACCAACAACAGCAACATCAACAACATCAAAAACATCAACAACATCAACAACATCAACAATAACAGCAATAGCAACAGCAACAATAACAGGAGTAGAAACAATAGCAACAACAGGTCCAACCCCCGCATTTTTGATTGATGTCCACGGCCATGCATATTTCAGTTCAATCCTGTCGTTGCTGTTCCTCCTCCTGCTGCTTCTCATGCTGCTGCTGTTCATTCGCACTGGAACTGAGGGCTCCATCATGGGAGCAAATGCTGTTTACTTAGCCAAGCGTTGTCCTGCGGCTTATGTCCTGCTCCTTTTGCTATTTGTTATTTGCTTTCGGGTCAAGGAATTTTAAAAAGATTTTCATGCCATAACAACATTTTTTTCCCAACCACAGCACCACGACACGTGTGTGAGTGCGTATGTGTATGTGTGTGTGTGTATGTGTATCCCTCGACTGGCATCAGCGCCTCAGCTGGGGGATCGGGCCAACGTGTGGTATGTGTAATACGTGCAAATAAATAACAAAAAATCCCATAACATATCTTGCGGCCAGTGCACACTGTGTTGAAGCTTTTTAATGATGATTTAAATTTACCAAAAAAAAAAAAAAATATTTAAAAAATAAAAAATGAAATGTGCACGGACGTAGAATATAAAGTGAAATTTAGTTGAAAAAAATGAAATATAGACTTTTAAAAAGTCATAAATTTGAAATAAATTCAAATAAATGTTGTGGCATTTAAGTGAAGGCAAAGAATTTTATTTTCATTTTTGTTTTCTTCGATGATTTATATGCATAAATTCCACTAGATTTCAGATAGCAAACAATCATAAATTTTAGAACAATTTTGTATCAACACTTTTTCAATTTGCATTTAGATAACAAAATGCATTTAATATACATATTAGAGATAATATTATATTAGCTTTAATAAACTTTTCAAACATGTTGAAGGTCTTCAAAAAATGAGAGAGAATTAAATGGCTAATTGAAGCTTTTAAATTTGTAATGAGCCTGTCTTGAGTTGGGCTGTAACTCATGAAATTCTGTTAGCCTGGCATAAATGTGATTATTTTATATGCATGAGTGGAAATATGAGTTTGCAGCCACTGTGTGCAGCAGTGCGTATACTTTAATACGCATTGTTATTGTGCTTATATACGCTTTAATGATGTTGTCTCTGGCACACACACACACACACACACGCACACACACACTCATAAAAAACGCAGAATGCTGACAACGTGTGTCAATGCCTGTGACTGGGGCCAGGACACACAAGGATAACAGCATCAGCAGCAGCAACAAGATGAAGAGCAGCAACAACTGTCAGTGGCGCCACACAAAGAGAAATAAATAATAAGAGTCGGCCATTAATCGTGACATAGACAAGGCACAAGAGCACAGCTCAGACTCAAAGCACTGCAGCCAACGGCAATGGCAAACAAACAGCGCAAAGGAGGACATCCCCATCCACAACCAAAGATCCTTCCTCCTTCTCCGCACACCATCCAACTGTCCTACTGACTATAAAGCATGGCATATGATAGACACAAAGGCAGTGGACGCAGGCAAAGGCAAAGGGAGAGAAGCTCAGCTCGTTAAAGGCCAGCATAACAAGACACACACACACACACACCCACCCCCACACACTGATAGCTTCTCCT
>JBANCZ010001929.1:0-18326 GCA_037040025.1 Sphaerogastrella javana | reverse complement strand
GAGAGAGAGAGAGAAAGAGAGCGATTGAGACGGAGACTGAGACTGAGAAAGCCTCCGCAAAAGAAGAGCGAAGCATGGGAACAAGGGAAGAGGTGAAATGAAGCATTTGGGATGCAAAGGGCGTTGTTATCAATGAAGAGCGCTAAACATAAACAAAACACAAAAAACCCAATTACAGTGAAGCTTCGATGGGCGTGTTCATATCGATGCCATGTCCTACATTCAATGTAGATCGAAGTCATGTAACTTTGTATGTGTTTCGTAACACTGTAACAGCTGTAAATCATTTATCGAGTAAGGAATCTTATGTAACCCAAGATAACTATAAAATAGAATTCACTATGTTGTAATTACACCCTGTGCCTAAATTGAAAAAAAAAATATATTTACCCATTTGCTTTAGTTAGGCATTAACTATTAAATTACATTACATTACCCTGTTCACAAAAAATCAGCAAGAGGTTTGTTCAGCTTGTTGTCGATCATATGCGCGAATATTAACTGAAGCTGAATTGGAATACCCCTCTATTTAAATATATATTACATATTCTCCCTTTGAATAAGTCGCTCTTAGATATTACAAGACCTAGAGAGCGAGGTTTCGTGCAAGCGTTACGTTGTCGGTACTCGTCTCTTTTAATACACTTGTAATACCTTCACACTATACATGTATTTATTTTAGTATATGTATGCTTTCGTTTCGGTGTAAAATGCTTTTTATTTTAAGAACTATATTTTAATAGTAATATTATGTAAAAATGTTTAAGAATTAAATGTCAATATAACAGCATTGCTTTATCAATTTCTTTTATCAATTCAAATTTTGGTTGATTATGTAGTTTAAAAAATATTCGAATATATTTTTTGGATTAGTTTTCTAAATTTGAATATACAAATTATAGCCTGCTGGTGAGTCTATGCAATAGATTAGTTAAATGAAAATAATATACAGTAATGCTTAATTTAATACATTATAAACAAACATGAATTGGTACATAGAACTCTATTTTTATATTTGATAAAATAATACATGTTTACCTATGTTACAATCTTATACTAAACTATTCCAATTTGTGTCTATTTTCACAGTTTAAGACTTAGCTAAAGTCGCTGAGTCATCTGTGTGAATGAGTAAATATAATAAATTCGATTTATTGTTCCCTCCGGCTTTTGTTCAACATTTCCAGCCGAAATGTTTAGTAACCTTTGTTGAATTGGCCACAGTTAGTTACCACAGTTCGAATCGTTTTGGTCGACTGTGGGTCAACGTAAACAAAACAGTGACAAAAAAAAACAACAATAGTAAAAACAACAACATCGTATAAAATACAACCAAATTTGTTGTTCGTTTTTGACTTTTCAAGTGGGCAATAGAAAGAAAGTAAAAGTGTTAGTGCCAGACATACGTACATACAAATGTTTGCTATTATACACATAAGTTTTATATGTTTTATTAATATTATTTTCCATTGCTTTGGTCAACAGCGAACCTATTACATAATTGTCGTTTGAACAGCTGCCAAGGTAGATAAAAAATAATATTTTTTTTTTGCTTTCTTCGCACTTTTAATGAGCCGCAATGGAATCGTTTTGAGCCGTGCTTTCGAGACTCAATTACCTCTACCTGGGCTCTTTAGCACCTTGTTAAAACCCTGCAGCCGTGCACCTCATTCAATTACGTAGGGCAATTTGCCTTCGAGAAACTTTTCCATCTGCTCGATCAGTTTGTCGTTCACCAAAGTTTTCACCTCACTGGAAATGAGGAAATCGAAATGATTGAACTTTGCGGAGGCTATACGGCGCACGCTCCGCACTGAGCTCAACATTCTTGCATAGATGTCATGTACCCCTTCGGGGGTAGCTATGGCATCCGTTTCGCCAAAGAACAGTATGATTGGCACAGTGATTTGGCTCAGATTATAGCCGAGTGCCTCGATTCCATGATAAATACGCATATTTTCAATGGGTCCATAGTCATAGGCTATGAAATCACCGGATTTCCATATCTGCTGAAGGTGCTGCACCTCCCGTGCAGAACCACCCTGTAGCAGGTTATCGTAGTTAAAAATGTCAAGTAACTGCAAGAAATTAGTGCAAATATATAGTTCGAAACAAATCATCAGTAGGTCGAATATAATAATTACCTTCTTATTGCTCTGGGCACTGCCTGCTATAATTTTTGTGTAGTGTTCGCACACCTCGCGCTTCTTTTGGCATATTTTACGCAACTCCCCAGGCGGAAAGATTTCCAATTTGTTGGCTTTCTGACGCTTCTATAAATAAATACAATTTAATTAAATACATTTATCAACTTGTCACAATTTTAGGGTAACCATTTCTGAGCGTAAATACTACTACACTGATTATATTTCTTAAAAGCTCAATTGTTTTGAGCTTTACTTACTATTAACACAGAAAGCTTTCGAATTTTTCGTATATTCCTCTCTTTTGTTTGCTTTGTATACCCTGTGCCTAAGAAACAACAAGGGTCTATTAGCACTATGCAAATGAAAGTCCGGGTAAAAATACGATCCATGTATTAGCAGACTTTAAAATTACACTGTTCATATAAGTGTTTTAATTATACTATACCCAAAATTGTTAACGATATGTTAAGAGCATGAATAAGGTTACTATTTTAACAGAATTGGCTAAAGAGTGTGGCGCATAATTGTGCACAGTTCACTGAGCATAGTCAGGCACAGTCCCTACTATTCTGTTTCGTTCTCCATCTGCGTTTCTTTCCGACCTTGCTCTCTTTCATCAATCTTCTTAACAAACTTCGCTCACTACGACCACAGCTGATTGAGCTCTCTCTCTCTCTCCCTCTCTTTCTCTTTTGTTCCCCCTGCTTATCGCACAGTTCTAAAACTGTAAACCGATTTATACCACACCATGGGGGGTTATCATCAGATTTTGAACCGCGCTGCATTTATACGTCTGTGTATGTGTATGACTATGTGCATGGGTATCTGTGTAAAGTAGTTTTGGTTGTCTCCAGGTCTGCTCGCTTTATGCTTGCCACGATGTCAAGCGATGTCAAACGGTTTATCAGCAGTCAGCCGATCTAGAGACGACCGCCTCGACTCAGTCTCAGCAAGATGTTCAAGTTAGGCAGCCGCTTACAGTCGCACACACGAAGTGTAGAGCCTTGTGTCAGGCAGAGATTACGCCATGCATCTACGGAGGGTGAGCGTACAGCTCTGTACGATTTCCATGTCCGTAAGGGTGGGAAAATTGTCAATTTTGGTGGCTATGCATTGCCCGTGCAGTACACGGACCAGAGCATAATCGCCTCCCACCTGTACACACGCAGTGTGGGCTCAATTTTTGATGTATCGCATATGCTGCAGACCTATGTCCGAGGCAAGGATGCGGCTGCCTGTTTGGAAACCATTTGTACGGCTGACATTAAGGACATGGCCGCGGGTAGCGGTAGCTTGACAGTGTTTACCAATGAACAGGGTGGCATATTGGATGACCTGATAGTCAACAAAGTCAGCGACAAGGAGCTGTACGTGGTGTCCAATGCAGCTATGAAGCAACAGGATGCGGACATCATGAGTTCTGCTGTGGTAAGTTCTTGAGCACCTTCATCGAAATATTTAAAATTAATACATTACATTTTCCCTATGTTACAGTCCCTCTTCAAATCCCAAGGCAAGGACGTGTCCATTGAGTTTCTTAGCCCAGCTGATCAGTCGCTTATTGCCGTTCAGGGACCCAAGGTAGCTCAGGAGTTGAGCAAACTATTAACACAACCCAAGGCCCTAGATCAGTTGTACTTTATGCGCTCTGCAATTTACGAACTAGCCGGCATTCAAAACCTGCGCGTCACACGTTGCGGTTACACGGGTGAAGACGGCGTAGAGATCTCTGTACCGTCCAATCAAGTGGAAGCACTAACAGAGGCCTTGTTGGCTCTCGGGCAGCTCAAGCTGGCTGGCCTGGGCGCCAGGGACTCGCTCCGTCTTGAGGCGGGCTTGTGTCTTTACGGCAGCGATATCAATGCACAAACCACACCTATAGAAGCAGCTCTAGCCTGGCTGGTTGCCAAGCGACGTCGCACCACTGCCGATTTCCCCGGTGCTCAGTGCATTCTGCAGCAGCTGAAGGAGGGCGTACAACGTCGTCGGGTCGGCGTACAAATGTTGGGCGTGAAGCCTCCACCTGCACGAGCAGGAGTTGCCATCTATAGTGGCGGGAAGGAAGTGGGTCAGCTGACGAGCGGCTGTCCCAGTCCAAGTACTGGACAGAACATAGCCATGGGCTACGTGCAGGAACAGTTAAAGAAACCGGGCACCCCAGTAGAGCTCAAGGTGCGCAACAAATTCTACGAGGCGCAGGTTACACGGATGCCGTTTGTTCCATCCAACTACTACAATAAACCCAAGCAGTAAAATAAGTTTCTGAAATCTGAAACCTATAGATCGCGTTGCTGTTTCAATTTGTAAATGATTTATGAATTCCAGTGGCATCATTTACCTTAACAAACTTCATTATGGCTCGGGCCATTGCGCTATCGAAACGCACCTTACGATGCAGTCGAGCCAATGGAGCCATAGCCTGCATCAGCTGAATGCGTTGATTGAAACGCGGATGGAGCGCGCAGAGTACCAAAAATGCGTTAAAAGCCTGCGGTGAATAAGAAGCAACAGCATTTTTGGCGGAGCCGGAGTCGGGGTACATATTGTATGTATGGTGCGCTTACCTGTGAATGACCAATTAGCAGCACTTGACGCAATTCCTCTACCTCAGCGGTCGGCTCTGCCGTCTCGTCGGGCTGCTGTTGCCTTCTTTCCCTACTGGTGTACTCCACAATGTGGTCAATTATGGCCGGCAAATCGTAGGCGCCGTGTTCGTGGAAACTATAGCGCCAGAAGTCTCCCATGACATCGGTGAGCTCAATGTGTTGTCTGCCATAGGGCGACATGCCACGCAAATTCGCCAGCCACACATCGTAGCGGCGCTGATGCAGCTGAAAGGCTGCGCTTCAGTTAGTCCAAAATCGTTCATACAATGCCAGCTCTCACATATTTACCCAAACTCTTGGCGGGACCAAGCAATACCCAGCCCAATGAAGAGCTCATCAATCCGTGCACCAACAACACGGGACGTGCACCCACCTGGGGCAGTCGTTGCAGCTGCAGCTGGTACCCATCGGCTGTGGTCACATTGTGCGATTCGTGGCTGTAGTTCAATTGTTTCAGGCACTCCAGCTGCAAGCAATGGCTGAAATACAACCCACGACCTGAGTCTAATGCCATTACTTACCGTTGTCCATTTGCTACGCTCCTCCGACTGTGCAGCGCAGGTCACATCAATGGCTATCACAATGATGATGGCTCCAATGACGAAGCGCGTTGGCCTGGCAAATACACGCATTCTGCTAACTTGACGGTTCTGTGCTTTTGTGCCTATCTTTCGGTGTAAGCACCTGCCATTAGCTAATATCTTCCATCTTTACACTTCGCTTCACACCCACATACACTAGCCAACAAAACTGTCAACATCAGTTGAAATTGTGAAACTTTAACATTTAAAACTATCTATAAAGTCTCCATTATCATTTTTCTTCTATACGTTTTAAAACCATTAAATAGACCTATTGTTTATATAATTTTTCAAAATTAAACATAAACCTTGCACACAGTGTAATGCATGCTCTCATTTAGCTTTTTAGCTAAACGTTCCGTTTAAATAAGTAACTGCTACTGAAGCTGTCACTTTCCCTCGCACTTACATACGAAATATAGTCGATATGTCTGGCCAATGTTTCATAAAATTGCATGTCTATACCCTGTAAACGTAAACATAACACAAATGTTATCTATTTCTATAGAAAAAGTTATATATAATATATGTATATATTAAGCGCATTATAATTTAAATTATTTTATATATTTTGTATTATTTAATACGTATCGGTATTTTTCAACGTTTGCACCTCACGTAAAATATCGATTGCTTGACGATTGAGTTAATCGATGTTTTTATATTTTGAAGTGACACAGCTGTTTTGTTACACATTATCGTATCTAAATTGGCAAATATATTTCCCAAAAAAGTAGCTTTTTACTAATATTCCAAATAATTGTTTCATACATCAAAGCACCGTCTAAACAATTTTAATGTTTTTTTAAGATTTATAACAATATATATTTCAAAAATGTATAATCTTAATGTTTAAGCGCAATAGAAATCAATGCCTTTTGTTGATGCTCTAAAAAATACAGCAATGCAAATGTATCAATTTTCTACAGGGTAGTGCACAGTCGTTCACTCTTCACTAACATATTTAGGTGCTGCTTTCATTGTCGGCATCGTGCGACAGAAACCACAACAAAATTAATTTCACATTTCGTTGAGCGCGACAAATGCAACGAGAGTAGACTGCAAATTGTATATATGGTTTAATTGCAGCTTTATTAAATTTAATAAAAATGCATTTGCCAGTGCACACGGAACGCCTCCTTGAATAATATTCATATCCGTCCTCTTCCATACAATTCACAGCCAATAACACAGATGCTGCCAAAAGGACTCAGGGCTCAGCTCTCGCATCGGGCAGCTTCCGTTAATCGACTGCACTTTGGCATCCTGTTCGCAGTGGAGTGCAGGCTTAACAGAAGGCATATGCTGTCGCTACATGGCCTACTCCTCATTTCTCCTTCCTCCAGCATCCTCTGGCTTCCTCCTGCCTCATCCTGCTTCCTCTTACTCCATTTGCCCTTTTGTGTGGCCAGCGTGATGGCGTCCATTGCGTGTTCTTTGTTGCCGCTCCGGCCTGCCGGTGATTCACCTTGCAACTGCCCCATTCCTTGCCACACAAAGAGTTGCCTTCCATTTAATTTGGCGTTTGCAGCTTCTGCTTTTATGCATATTTTTTTTTCAAATTTCGCTTTATTTTATTTCTCATAATTTTAATAAAGTTCACTCGGGTTTTTTCTCCCTCTCTATGCGAACTCCCGGTGCAGTCAATTGTTATCTCCCGGGCAATAAGTAAATATGCAATTGCAATTGCCGACTCCCGACTGAATCTGAGTGCTTTATATTAACGTTGTTGTTGTTGTTGGATTTTTTTTAATATTTTTTTGCATATGCATATTTGGGAATTTTTATTTTGATTTCCTTTTATCGCAGTTGCTCGTATTGAATGATAGCCGGTCGTCTACGGTTTCATTGTGCAGTGATTCCGACTTAAACATAATTAAATCTATTTTATTTAAGCTTGCATTCAGCTTTATTCAATTACATTGAAATCAGGGTAAATATGAATATATTCATATAATAACATGACTATAGTGATAGCAATATTAATTAACTATGATGAGAGGTGAAAACTTCTTGAAAAGATTCTCTTTTCGTAGTAATATTAAACATAGTTTTAAATACAAAAATTAAATTATATTAAAATTAATTAATTTAATTAAATTACGTCTCTCGTTTAAACACCATTTAAAGGTTTGTAATCAAGATATTAAAATAAACCACAATTTAATGAGTTTCTTCGAAATGATTTATACGTATTTAAAATATAGATACATTATCGATATATTCTCAGAGGAGTTTATTTTAAAATTTTGTCTAAATTCTGTACTTATACTGACGGAGATCTATCAAAGTATATATAGTATATTTGTATATTTTACTTTATATAATCAATGCATTATCTATATACATTTGTTGTCTTCTAATGACATTTTTACGCCCCATAAAATATGGGTTGTAAAAAAATTGTTGAAATCTCCTACTCGTTTACTTTTTTTATGAGGAAAGGTAAAGACGTCGACATTCAGCGAATGATAGGAAAACATTACGTCAAAGTAAATAACAAAACGGTGGAACAAGTTCAATGAAAATCGGAGTTCAGAGCACGTGACACAAAACAAAAATAATGAAAATTGAGCAGAGCCAGAGTCAATCAGTGGCATTTGTTGTTATTATTATTATTTGTTGTTACCAAAGCAAAAACAGTCGAAAATAATAAAAGCTAGACGAATACAAATAACCAAGCGTTGAGTAAAACTCAAAAGAAAAAGAAATCAACAGAGGCAGAAAGAGAGAGAGAGAGAGAGAGAGAGAGAGAGAGAGAGAGACACTTTGTATTATTAAACGTTAGACAGACGCAGTGGAAAAATCAAAATGTGTTCTACTGTTTACTGTCAGAGTACTGACAATGGCGCTGGCGTGGCTTCCGTTTCCGCTCTGTGGTGACAAAAATAACAACTGTAAGAAAACTTGACTGGCAAAAATGCAAACAACGAGGAACAGCAGCAGCTCCAAGTGCACGAAATCAATGTAATTGACGAGCTGACTGACTGTATTCGTGAATAAGTGTCTGAGTGAGTGAATGAATCGCGGCATTTATTGTGGCCGCACAGAAACAGACAATGAAAAAAACCTATACCCCTAAATAACCGCATCCCCCACTCGAGCCTCGTGCACCCTCTTGACAACCCCACGTGGAAAAGGTAGACAGGCATGCAAAGCTCTCGCTTTGTTTGTCTTTCAGCTCAATTGCATGGCAAGTCGACAACTTGTTGGGGGTACATTCTTGTTGTTGATCCTTCCTTCTCCGGCACCCATCCCTTCCCTATGTCATGTGCGTGTCATTGTGTTAGAATGGAGGGGAGATTCGGTTTTCCGCCTATATGATTTTTTATTATTTCCTATGGGCTTGATGTGATTGCTTTTGAAATGTTTGCGTGCCATTTGTTGACAGTAAATGCCGCTTAATGATTTCATTTTGTTGTAAATAGGATTTTTAGAGATATTATATAGCAGGTGGCACCAAGTATTTGTAGCTTCACATAATCATAAGGGGACTTTAGCTGTAAGTTACTCGAACGAATGATTCTTTATTCTTATGTACTTAGTTTTTCAAGTTCATATTTCCTAACTAGATATTAAAGAAACAATTTAAGATGTGTTAACATAAATATATAAACGTAATATAAAACTTATAATATTAAAGGGGTCTTCTGTAAACGTATACCATATGATTAGCTGAGAATATTCGCAATATAAAATAGATGTCTATACATCATGCTATGATTGATAGAATGTAATTACTGGAAATATTAAAGAATTTCTTGTTTATTCGTTATTACCTTATCAACACTAAACCGCTGTCAAATTTGTGGCAGGCTATTACCAAACACTCAACACTCTTTCCATCGATTTGACCGACCCCCTTGTGTGTTTTTTCCCCCTTTCGCCGCTTAAGCTCATGCCAAATATTGACTCTTGACTAATGGGCATTAACGATGGCCCCAAACGTTTGTCATGAGGTGTCCTACAGAATGATGTTCTCCTTTTAAATCAACACAGCATATAGGATGGAAGTTTCTGAAAGAAATTTAAGACTTAACTGCATAAAATTCCAGTACATACACTGTGGAAAATGGAAAATGGTGTGTGCCGGACGCCGCAACAAGGGCAAAGTTTTCACATTTTTGTTTAACATTTTCGAAATGTTATACTGTTCGTCGTCGTTTGGCTGCTTCTTTATTTTTAAATTTTAGCTTCTACTCATTCTGCTTGTATGCATAATGGAATTAGTTAAATTTCTCTTTGCAGCTTTTCACAGTGCTGCAAAACTTTCGCTGAACTTACGCCAAAAACTTTTGCTGCCAGCCTTTCTTTTATTTTTCGTTTCGTTTCTTTTCTTTTCTTCTCCCTTCTTTCGATTCTTTTAGGAATGTTATGCGTTTCTGATGACGTTGTACATTATACGTTATACGTTCTACATAGTACGTTGTAGGTTGAATGTTATACAGTAGGTTGAATGTTGTTCGAGTACTCGCATTCACAGTTCCCGTTTCTGTATCGCTGTTAATGGCACCCGAGTTGCAAGTTGGCAACAACTTTTTACTTAGAACAATGTTGTCGACAATCACTCGATTTTAATTAAAATATTTATGAATTTGTCTTTCAGCTGCATACAGAGAGAAAAAACAGGGCATTCTGTACTACAACATATCCTAGAATATACAAATATATGGAAGTATTTTTTATAATTTATTCTTTACTTTATGTATAGAATATGTAGCGAAAAATGTGAGTTCAAAAAATGAATAGATGCATATTGATTGATAGAGTAATTATGTGAAAATATAAGCGCGAATGTTCTGAAAATTCAACATATCTATTTGAATCACAAACAATAGATGCCCTAAATGATGAGTCATCACGAATGCTTCGGGGAGCAAAGATTGCGTCAATCAGAGCCCACAGTTGAGATTTTTCTGTTGTTCAGTTGGTTTTCTAATTAAAAATCATAAAGTTCCACACGCAAAGGCACAAGAATAATAAGCAACGTTGCGTTATAACAATTTTAATTATATTTGTGGTGAGAATTTTTTTTATCTCTTATTTCTTTTTGGCATTATTCGATTCGATGTGCAATGATTTAAGCAAAAACAAAAACCTAGAACAGTTGATAGGCATGATGTATGAAACGTGATGACTTTGCAGATGGATAAGTAATGTATACGATAGTATAGTAAATATAATAGTTGGGATTGTCCCACTATAGAACACTACGAACATTATTTCAGTTTTCAGATGGGCATGTATATACAGCACCCTTACATTATTTGAGTCAAACAATTGTGAGGTCATATTTCGCTAAGGTTTACAATTAATTAAAATGCTCACATTTGTAGAATCATTAATTTGCATATTTCGCAATCGAAATGTACAATTAACCAGAGTCTCTCCACTTGATTGCCTCCTATTGTTGCCAATCCGGGTCTCGTAACCAGTAAAAAAGTAGAAAAAAAGTTATCCAACTGTTTATTTAAAGCAACAATTGATTGTGACTTATTGAAGTAATCGTTTAATGATTGCTATAAAAGTACTAATTATAATTGGACTCTATATGTTAAACTAAGTAAGATAGAAGAAAATAAATATTTAACAAACAAACAGGTATACGTATACGATCATATATTAAACCAAACGAAGAGGGAAGCCCCTATTAGTCGATTCCTCGAATCTAAATAGTTATTAGCACTGAATAATATACATAAATTGCAATAGAACGGCAGCTACGATAGCAATTTAAAATCAAATCTATTTAATTTAAATCTCAGGTGGTAAACGATTACCAAATACAGAGCTCAATGGCCATACTCGAGAGTAATATATTCTATAGCAATACACTAATATATACGTATTATTAATAATCTGCGTTCGCCTGACTATAGTACTTTCAAAACATTGTATCCATAAAGAAACCCCCTGAATTGAGATTTTCTTGGTAATGCAACAGTTCCTAGATGCAGTTGTTCAGAATTTCCGACTATGGTTATTAGAAAATCAGATAGCTTTACCTTTAATTATATCTTAGAGTGGTAAATTATTATAGATAGACAATTATTATTTTTTGTGTATATTAACACAAACATTTTTTGTCAATGCAATTATAAATATTAATATTAAATTAATAAATTCATATATGATTTTATTAAAATATATATATATATATTCCATACTGTACACGCCAACTATTGAAGCTATGCATATAATACATATTTGAACATAATTCTTAAACCTTTTCAGTTCTCACTTGTGCTGAGTTGCCTGCTTTATGCCTTTACATTATTGATGACTTAATTCCGCTTGATTTATTGAGGCCACAAACAACCAACCAGTCTGGGCAAGCTGTCAGTCAGTCACCCGGTCGTCCAGTCGCCCAATCACCCGGTCAGTCGTATCCAGAACAGACGACCGCCTCTCGGTATCCGGACACCATTTTGTATGCACACACGTAGAGCTTTTCCTCTTATGGTCTTATGCTCTCATGCTCTTCTGTGTGTCCAGATACTAATACACACTCGCGAAGCAGGAGAGAGGTCGAGGGGTTATTGGCTTGTATTTGTACGAGTGAGTGTATGAGTGAGTGTGCACAGCTGAGACCAGGACCAGAGTTGTACGTGTTTAATAAATAAACCGAGCTAATGTTGCGTAAAAGATGCTTACTACAGCTAATCGAAGTACTATTCCGCATTCGCATCAATATTAAGTTCAACCGAGCATTTTCCAATACTAAACACCATCTAAGGCTATGCGATTACGAGCCAATGTAAATTTTACCGATACTAAGTAGACGTTTAGAGGTATGTTTAAATTAAACTTTGCATATGCAATCATTGCATTGACAAGATTTTATATATAATCAATATCTAATTTCATATATTATATAACTTATGAACTTTGCTAAAATTTATACATTATCAATACAAAATAATACATAATACTACAAATTATTATATAATAAATACTATAATCCCACACCACAATGAATAATCAAATACAAAACAAGTATTCAAAATAAATTAATAAAATTTAATGTATTTGCATATACGTATAAAATTATTAAGCTTAGTATGAATTGAAGTTTTGTTCACTGACTTGTCGCTTCTAGTTATGCAAATGTTAATTAAACATTAACATATATTTTAAATATTTGTTTCCATTTCTTTAATATTGCTGTAATCAAATTATTGGGTTCCAGCACACACTGTAAACACCCTGCTATCTGTGCACATCGTTACACAATATCATTACACTCTTTTTCCACTTTATGCATTAAAAACCCCAATTAATTGCTTGTCATTACCACAAATCTGCTGAAAGCGAATCGCAAAAATGAATGCCACAAAAGCAAACGCAAAACCGGCTAAACGCAAAACCGGCAAATGCCCGTTCAGCCAAGTAGAATGTAATGTTAATCCCCAAACAAATGTCAAATATTTATGTTTATTGGGAAAGGGTTGCACAGACATACAGACAGACCATTTGGCATGCTCAGGGATTTGTTGCTTGGCCACAGAACACCCAATGAATGCAGCACATCGAAATGTTGCAAAACGTTTCATAGTTCCAAATATCTGTTAGCTCATTTAGTCCCGAGTGACATTAGAACGTATCTCCTTTTTTTGGGTGCTATTGAAACGGCTATTCATTCATTCATTCACTCAGCAAAGGCTTCCAACGCGTGTTATCGTTGCTGGGTTTAAAAGCAAACTCAATAGGTGTCTATACAAGGCTCTGGCTCTGTTTGTGAGTATGTGTGAGTGGGTGTGTGTGTGAATACTAATGTCCAATGATTAAATTTTAATTACCGTGCACAAATCGAGTTTGGGTTTTGGTCATTGCCATTGCTGCTACTGCATTTTTCGAGCTGCTGCTCCTTTGACGCATCCATGAATCCATGATACTAACTATAGCTATTACTGTCGATGTTGATGTTGATGGTTTTGTTGTTGTTGTAGCTGCATCTGTATCTGTAAATCTATCTTTAGTTAAATGCATGCTGCTCGTTTTTCATGCTTTCTATTGATCTATGCAGGACACTGCTACCAGTTGGCATGTCCTGCCTGGGCTAACTTCATTAACAGTTTCAATATTATTTTGCTGCAGGCAAGGCACGATTTCAATGGACTACTAACGACCCTGTATATATGTCTGGGTTTGTGTGGGTGTACATTTGTATGCACCTCATTGTGAGAGTGTGTCTCTATCTGGTCCTATGTGTGCGAATTAAAAGGCCAAGTTATCTCGATTACCAAAAGTTGACAGAAGTGCATTCGATGCTGAACAGAGTTAAACGGCAAATTGATCGATCGACCAAGGGAATTTTCAAATTTAGTTAAAGAAAGGCACTAAGAGGGATTTAAAAATACTGAATATGGTATAAAAATACATTATAAAAATATACAATATTTATACAAATTTTATATATGAAATATTTGTAGATACTTATTTCTATTTTGTGATCGATTGAGCAAGGGAATTTTGAATAATTCTGAATATATATACATATTTTTACTGAATAAAAATAAATATAACATTTACAAAATATTAAATATATTTTATATATGTTCATACTTATTTCTATTTTGTGTAGTGTATTTCAAAGTCAACTTCGTTTTATATTATAAAACCTTTTTTATGAAACATTGTTATAACATTGTTGTTTCTTTCTTAACAGTCTTTTACAAAAAAAAAGCAAAACTCATTGAGTGGAGTGTACTTTTAGTATCTAACAAATCTCCGAACTCAGGAAACGCATTGTTGGTCCTTGTTGATTGGTGCTGGTGGTTGGGCTATTCATTCTATTGAACATATGTGAATATGTGCACATATTTACAGCCCTGGAGTGCTGAGCCATTTGGTCATTTGCCTGGGGAACAGTAAAATCGTTGGCAATTAACTTTATAACATTTGTAGGACTCATGTGCATTGGCATTGTAGTCCTTGTTGTCGTTGTTGTTGTGGGTAATGCGCGCCAGTTGATTAATTGGAAATTGTGGTTAATGGAGGGCTGATCGCTCTATCTGACAATCGACCACACCCACAACATACACACACACACACAGACACACATGACAGAAGTTCTACCGAGTCTAGACTTTTAATTAGAGTAGGCTGTGCGACTGCAAGTATGCAATGTCATATGCAAAAGTTTGCAGCAAACTTTGCTGCTTGTTATTGAATTTGTTCCCGTTTTTTTTTCCACTTCTGCGAAAAGTTGACAGATTTGCAACGGAAAATTAACAAGTTCCGCACCCAAAAAAAACCCATAAAAAAAAAATAATAAAAATAATAATAAAAAACTTTATCCTGCTGCAAATCGAGTTAAGAAGTCCTAAACTGTGCAATGCGAAAAATGTGCTAAGAACTATGTATAGTACATGGAGCTGGTTGCTCAAAACTGCGTATAACACGGCGGCAGTAGCTCCTCTCTATTCCTAGCATAATGTCGACCCAAGGCGGTTATGCGATGTTGGGTGCGGCTGGGACCCTGGCTGTACCGGAAGTGGTTGCACAAGAAACTTAAAAAGTCGTAGACGTCAGCGACATTTTTATGGCACAACTGGCAAACTCCTGGCCAGAAGAGTTGCCTGAAATTAAGTTGCTGCATGCTAACTTCCAGTTGTTTGCACTCTAGACGCATATTTTGTGTTGAGGCCCTCTGTGCTTAATATTTTCAAATAAACTCCTTGTTCAATATATAATAAATAGTTCTAGGCATTGAGCTTTGGAATTCACATTATATCTGATTGAAATTTTGTCATTCGGAATTTAATTTAATACAAGAATATAGCAAATATAGTAACACTAATTATTTAATTTTTTTTTTGCTGCAATTCGACTTAAATCCTTAGTTGTACTTAATTATAATTTGTTGAAAGAAGTACTGAAGTGTAATCTATAAATTTTCCGAGGTCCATCTCTTTTTTGATGGAGATCTAATACAAGATAAAGATCTCGGTAGCTCTTCAACTATTTCATGCTTTTTTTTTAGGCAGGTGATTATTTATTTAGTTTCATTTTCATTTACGTCAACACATTTACACTACATATAGAATTCTTATGTAGTGGGTAGTGCATGAATCCATAAAAACATTTGCCAATCAACTAATCAACCATTTAAATTCCATGCAGGCCTCGAGGCTCAGCTGCTGTTAGGCTTCAGCCAATAATCAGTTGTAATTCTGAAAGCCGCACACCCAACAGTTGAAATTTTTATAATACACGATATATATATATACTTGTATATATCCCATCAGTGACCTAACACCTCCCAGCAAAAGGGCCACGTCCTCCCCTGACCCCAATAAATTCAACAGGCCATTGAAATGCGTCTGACAGCAAAAATGCGTTAGGAACCGTCGAGGGATGGGCAATGTTTTGTATTTGTTTCTTTTTGGTTTTGTTGGTTGTTGGGTTTAAAACCAAAAACGCCTGTTGATTTATTCAAAGGGATTGTGGCCACATAACATTAGTTATTTGTGATCTTGTGCTCGTTAGCATTTTTTTAAGCCAGCATCTGTTTTGGCTAAAGAACGCATAAGCCCAAGACAAACGAGCTAATTTTCAGCCTGAAAGGATAACGGCAAGCATCGTCCTCTTTGTGCTCATAATAAATCGCACAATTGTGAAATTTATATGCATTTTTATACAGACATAAGCGCAAACAAGCACGACTTGGCTATAGCTATAGCTATGGCTATGGCTTTGGCTATGGCTATGGTTATGGCCATGGCTCAGTCGTTTACTATAAATCCATCGACTCGGCATATTATTACTTATACGCACTGTGTGCCTCCTTGAAAAGAATTACATATATCAAGGCATTAGGTTGGCAGCTTATTTGTTATACTCTTTGCCATTTCATTCATATGGATTCCCATTTATCATGCCATAATAGATAAAGAAGTATAGGTAAATTTATTTTAAAAACGTTCTTAAACGTTTAAGAATAACTGGTAAAGATAACTAAATATTTTAAATAGATATACCAAATGTTAAAATAGAGTTTGTGTTATAAGTATTTCACTTAAAACTTTCTTCCTTTTGTAAACATATCGAAAATTCGAAACAAATCCTAGAGTTTCATTGAAAATGTCTCCCATATTGTATACCAACTGTTTACCTGTCCATAGTGAAAGCACAAGGTGCCTCACATATTTTTCGTATATATGATCCACAGATCCCGAGGCTAATTCAGAGTTTGTTGATGCAGTAGAAGTGCAAGCTATTGACGCTCCCTGTTTCTCTTTTAGCCCTTTCTGCCTGGTGTAGCGTGACTTGAAATTTATGAACTCCATTTCGCATGTACGCCATTGTAAAGATTAATTGCCACAGAATTCTCCCCGACCTTCTTCCTTTCCCACATTGTTTTTCATTGCGGATTGCGGTGCTGTTATCATTCAACAACAGGCCATGTTCGTTAGTATAACTCGTAGTGCTCTGATGTTTTTTTTTTTGCTCATAACAAGTACATAGTACTACACAGTAGTATAGGCATATACCAAAGAAATGACATCGACATGCAGTCTATTTATGAGGTTGGCACATGCGAAGCTTAAAGTTTGACAAGTGTTCAATGGGTAAATATGGAAACTAGAGCAGTGCAACAACTTCAACAACTGTATGAACTAAGCTAAATAGAATCATCAAATGATTTCAGGTTTCTCATTATATTTGAATTAGTTTTAGTTCCCCTTTAAGTTGTAAAACTATAGCATAAATTTATCATAGCAGAATCACTTTAAGAGATTGTTTTTTAAAGGTTATACTAATTTGAGCATTGTACTTGTAAAACTATAGTATAAACCCCTCATTACATTATTAAAAGTTATACTAATTAGTGATAATATTAATTACAAATTTAAGCACCCACCACATTAGTTTCCAATTAAAAAACTATAATCATCAGACAGATGCAGTGATTCATTGATCAACTTCATCTTACAATTAGCTTCCGATTGTTGTTGTTCTTATTGTATTATAGTTCATAGATTTTATTGATTACCAAGTTCCTGGTGTAGCACACTGAGCCAATGTAGTCCATTATGACTCAATTGAATAGTGAGTACAGAACTGAACTCAGGTTGTGCTCTCGTAAGGTTCGAATGAGGTCTGTTGAATGCGAGAATTCAACAACTTTACTGTAAAATGACCGCAGTCCCTAAGAAGTCAATGAACGTTGTTTGGTATAATAACACATTTATTACATAGACTTTTATATTCAGAGTTAATGGGGTTTGTTTTGAGTTTTCGACGGTAATTCGCTTTAGTATTTATGTAGTTCAGACGGCTACATTACCAGAGCAAGCATAAAATTCAGTAAGTTTGAGAGTTTTACCTGTATAAACTCTTAAATTAAAGAGGTTTTTAACAATAAAATCAGACCGAAAGCTATAAATTTAAATATATTTCATTTCGCAGTAAATATTCTCGAAAATAGTATTTATTTTAAGTATATAAAGGATTCATTGCTATAAAAAAATACTGTATGTAATACAACTACAGAATTGTCGTTTTCCCTTAAAATGAAAGTCATGACAGCCCTGAAATAAATGAAAGGGTCTCCTCGACACCGACAGGAGCTGCTTTGTCTTCATTTTATTTCTCCATTTTGTCAACGTAATGCAAAATTCATTTCGAAAAATTGCCAACGCTGACCAATTAGAATTAAAAGCAACGATACCTACACCTGTGTCAACAGACACACGTGTCGCACTGACCCCAAGGTGCCCCCATGGGGGTTGCACCTGACGTGCTGACTCTCTCACTCTCTCTCCCTGTCTTTCTTTCTTTCACTCTCTCTCTATCTCCGAGGGGAATACAAGGAAATAGGACTATCAATCATGCAGCTTGGTTCCTGATTCCAATCTAAATGCTAAATGCATGCGCAACTTTTGATAAATCTATTCGCCTGTAGGGATTACTTGTTCAGTACAGTTTCAGGGCGTTGATGTCACACACACCCACACACACACGCACATACACACACACATACATAC
>JBANCZ010001928.1:0-18332 GCA_037040025.1 Sphaerogastrella javana | reverse complement strand
AGCGAAGTATCCAAATACAGGAGAACGTTATCCAGAATCTGCTATGAAAATGGTAAATAAATAACGTAAGAGCTTTGAAAAATGAATAAAGAATCGAATTATTATGAGATTGGTAAATATAAAATTTATGTATTAACTGAAAAGTTAGAAGGTAATACCGATATCTTAATAAATACATCTGATAATATTTTGGAGAAATATGCACCAAATAAAAATTTCTTGATGCCTGTCAGAGTTTATTTAGTAAATGATGGTGAAGGCTGGATGTTGTTTGATGCAGGTCTAAATTATAGTATTTTCAATAATTTGGATTCATTAGGAATATCTCCTTTAGAAATAAAGAAGATTTATCTGACACATATACATCGCGACCATATTGGAGGATTGCTAAAAGAAGGAAAATCATTATTTCCGAATGCTAACATTATTTTATGTCAAAAAGAGTATGATTATTGGACTAATGAAGAAGAATTGAAAAAAGTTCCTTTAGTTAAAGAAAGGCATGGGGCTCTTGTCGAAAAATTTATTAATATATATAATGATAAGCTATTGCTCGAAGATCCAATTATTTTAGATGAGACTATAGGAAAAGATGGAGTATACATGGTCGAAGCCTATGGTCATACACCTGGACATGTAATGTATTTATTAAAAAGTAATAAAGAAGAACTATTGATTTGGGGAGATATTATACATGTTCTATCTGTACAAGTTTCTCATCCCGAAATTTCTGTATCTTTTGATATAAATCCTTCATTGGCAAAGAAGTCAAGGGTGAGAATAATGGACTATGTTTCTAGAAATAACATTCCTATAGCAGGAGCTCATATTCCTTTTGAAGGAATTGGATATATTAGAAAAGAAAACAATCAGCATTTTGCTTAATCCTGACTGTTTTCTACAAATAGTTTATTGCTAAAATGAAAAAATGATCGTTTAAATTTTAATTTTATATAATATATTATACAATACAATTTCAATACAAAATTAGTTTTAAATTCTATAAAAAACAAATAGTTTTGCCTAAAAACCGGGACAGTTAAGAGAGTCAAAGATTATGGTGATTATATTTATTCTTAAAATTCTGTTTTAAATGGAAACATAATTATTAATATTTTCTGAACTGAAATAAAAACCTTTAATTTTAATTTCTAATCATTCAGGGATAAAAACAAAATAGTTTCACCGAAAAATCAGGTAAGATATGAGAGTTAAGAAATATATTGACTAAATTCGGTTTCGAATCTTGTTGACAAATAATAAATGTTGAACTGAAACCCTGTTGAAACTAAAGATCTACAATACATAACCATTTAACAAAAGGTTTAAAAGTTTGTTTAGGATCCAATTTCTCCAAAAATTAAAAATTACAAGAAATTTTGTTTTTGAAAAATTTCATTTTTAAAAACGACTTTATTGGACGATTGCAACAATTATGATCTATAGTCTTGACGATTGAGTTAGGTTATGAAGAAAATTATTATTAAAAATGAAGAACAATTTTCGTAGTTAACTTTCAACTTCTAATAAAATAAATAGACAGTTTGTTAAACAACAATTAAATTATAATTTAAATTATGAATTATGACATTCTATGAATGAGTAAATTTGATTATGTTTATCAATATTCAGTACACGATTTTTTGCAGTGCAGTGACAAAGAACGCCAATTGGATCTCGAACTGATACTCCAATTGGTATTGGATTTGGAATTCGGATTGGCACAGGGCGCCGCCTCGACTTGAGTTGCAAGTTTGAAATTGCACTGATTTTTTGATTAATGAGAGTTTTGCATTTTGCAGTTGCTGCTGTCAGTTGCTGATTGCGGCTTTTCAACTCGCCGTGGCAAGCTGTGCCCAGACACATGTGGCAAGTGCCATTGTGCCATGTGGCATGTGGTATGTGGCATGAAGCAGTCAATGTAAAGTAAAGGTACTTACCCTGGTTGTTGTTATTGCTGCTCTTGCGCGATGTCTTCTTCTCCTTCATCCAGGGGTATTCGGGCACCGAATCCATACCATCCGGTGTCTGTGGCACACCAACACCAACCGGATATCCGCCACCAGCACCACCACCAACACCGCCAACACCACCAACAGGTGTGCCTATTTTTGGACTCTCTGGACTCAAATGATTGAGAAATTCGGCCATCGATGGCTGCGAGTTTATGAAACCCCCCTCAGAGGCCGCCATCCAGTACGCGGTGTCCGCCGCTCGTTTATCACAGTTCGGCGCCATTTTGTTGACAAGCATCACCGCTGGCGGCGGGCCCTGTGGTCCAACCCCAACCCCACCACCAACACCGACACCGACTCCAGTACCGACACCAGCTCCACCGGCGCCAACTGGCAGCACCGTTGTCTGGCCTGTTTGAATCTGTAGCGGATTGAGCGGAGATTCAGATTTAATCTGGGCTCCCAATTGGGTGCTGTCCAGCGTACTGCACACCTCTTGCATTGTACACACGGAGATTTTATTTATTTGAGGCTGGAGCTCAGGTCTATTGTTAATATTTAGTTGTGGTTGTGCTGTAATTTTGATTTAGTCATGCACCTGCAAAAACATTAACAACACGCATTTTTTATAATAAACTACCAATATTATTAAATTATAATATAGAATCAATAATATTTTCACTTTTCTAGCATTTCTTATATAACAGTAAACTTCTTTTGCGGTAAACAAAAACATAAACACAGAACTACATTTCATATTGTCTCTAGAAAGAAATAAAACTAAACACAATTTTGATATCGAATTTATCAAACAACGCAGTTGTTTTGACACCTATTGATCACAATATTTCTATAAATTTAAAAATTTTTTAAAAACACTAAACATTGCAATTATATAAATCCAATTTGTTTACCAAAATTCGAATATGCTATCTAATTTAAAACTGAAGTAAAATTAATTACTTTTTGTCTATATCTTCATCTACACCTGCTACAATTTCATTTTTATACTTTGGTTGAACGCTGTAGGTCTGAACTATCGAGGTTACACTATACTTTGAATCTCTATATATCTCTTTATTCTATATAAAACATATATTTATTCCTGATACGGCAGTGGAACATCAAGAACAGTTTTATACAAAACATTGTACATCTACGTACATACTATTGCATATGTGGGATATCGGACAAAATTATTTTGACAAAATACCCAAAAAAAAATGTATATGACTCTTCATCTTGCGATTAAATTTCAAAAATAAATGTACATAAACATTAACACTTTTGGCACTATCATATCATTACGTATATGTTACAAAGTCCGTCGGAATATGCCCTAGCTATTTTTTGTTCGACAAAAATATATCAAGAAGAATTGCAAGTGTTATATTTTTCAAAAAATACCGCGCAAGGTGGTTAAGTAAGTTTTTCATAGATTATTTTTAAATTTAAAATTGTTTTCACGCACCATTAGAATATGTTGAATCTCTAAGCGAGTAGCACGTCCGGGGCATTGAGTTTTCTCATTGAATTTTTTACATTTTAAGCACTTGCACTCGAAATGCGGGTTCACGTGAATGCATTCATTTGATGCGACACACATTCACTAGTTATTCGCACGCACTAGACACAGTATTATGATTATTATTATGAATATTATTATGATTATTATTGTGATTATTATGTATGCATATATCTGCTGTGATGTTGGTTTCTTTGGGTCAGATAAGGCTGTGCTCAAGCAGGCACAAACTTGTCAGCGACACGGTCAAACGCGACCCGCAACAGCGATCAAATCTTCAACTCTAATTCTATGGCTGTTGCGACTGTCTGTCTGTCTGTTTGTCTGTCTCTGACGCTATGACTGTAACTGTGACGCTGAGCGTTGAACGTTGAGCGTTGAGTATGGCGAACGTTGTGCAGTCAAGCGGGACAGTTCCAGTTTGAGTTCCAGTTCCAGTTTCGGTTTCGGTTTGAGCATGAGTTCCATCATGTGGAGTAGCACACCTTGGCAGCCATGGCGACACGAGGTGCCAAAACAACTACAACGGGGCGCGACAATAAATGCAATGGTAACAAATACAACTACAACTGCGACGACGACAACGATGACGACGATGACGACGACGACGGCGACGGCGACAGCGAAGTTAAAAAACAATGCGATATAACGGTGCGTATGCGAAATGTCGCGTTGAGTTCGCGTTGAGTTGGGTTCGACTTTTGCCCATGGAGCGCTGAAGTTAAAGGCAAGAAGCCGAAGCTGATCTTGCAATGGCCACACACACACACACACACACTCGCACACACTCACACACACTCACACACACACGGGCAGTTGTACTGCAATTTGTAGTTACAAGTTACACTTTTCTACACACGCTAGCTGTCTCGCTCTGGCCCCCGGCATAGGCCCCAGCCAGGCGTATCAGTGCGCAGAACCGGTTTTTGGCTTTGCTTCACTTTCCTGTTTATTTGCGTATTTCTTTGAAATTATTTGTTATATTTTGGTTAGCTTACGATTGCACAATTCCATGCACATCAGTTACTATTATTAGTACAATTATTTGAATTTTGTATTTTATTTATACAGTCATTCGTCGAGCCGCTCTCCGTTGGCTTCCTACGACGCTGCTTCGGGCCTATTCACGAGAGTCACCGGGCAGCAGACAGAATTTATGGAGCAACCATTTCATCCAATAGCACCGAACGCACTGACGACTTGTTTTCCCACTTGTCGCTAGGAGTGGCCAAGCGCACTGAGCACTTGGTCTGCCACCACCAGCACAAACACTAGCAACACCACCACCACGACCACCACCATCACAAACAACTCGATATACAGAGGGCGTGTCCACACTGTACGTGCGGTGCATATATGTTGGTAAAAGCGACGTTGGGGTGGAATCGCCTGAGGAACAGAGACAGAGCGAAAGCGGAGAGAACGAGCAAGAGATGTGCGTGATTCGTGACTCGTTTGTGAACATATCGTTAAAGAGCAGCGTGAAATTAGTGTGAACAAATTTGAAACTCTACACAGAATCATCCACAACAGAATCAATATATAATAAAACAATACCGAATTAGCCCGAGCCTTTTACTTAACTATTTGATTAAAGCGATATTTTGTATTTTAGTATATTTAGATATGTTGTATTATGTGAAATGTTATTTTTTTATAATCGATCCGTATTGAAAGTACTACGTACCAAGAAATTTAAAAATATATATACATCTAGTATTATTTAATTCTAAAAAACAATTACTAATGTTATGTAGATCTATTATTAAATTTAATGTATTTTATGGAAATAAATGTTTACTTCTTTAAAGGCATTTTTAAATTTAAGGTAAAAATTTTGAAAAACAAATATTAAAAAAATAAACTTAAAATATGCAAAACAAAATTGAAAAATTATAATATAATATTAATACAATAATATGAATGTTGTTGAAAAATATTATACATGAACTTGAATTTAATTTTCTTTATTAAATTAATTTTTTTTTATTTTAAATATCGATAGGAATATTTGTTATAGGTCGATTACCGTGTTATAGTCTCATTTTGAGGTTATTTCTACCATATTTATTTAACTATTCTTCCTCTTCTTTGCATTCACTTCGTATTATCATTGGATCTCCACACACATATAAGCTTCACCGAGCTGAGAGCTCAGAGCGGAGAGCACACACAAACACCCAAGCCATGCGCCATGCGCGTTTCCACTCCATCCGCAGGGGTGGAGTCGCTGTCAGTCGCTCACAGTGGCAGGCAACAGCGCGCACACACCACGCTGAGAGGAAGAGAGAGAGAGAGAGAGAGAGGGAGAGAGTGTGTGTGTAAACTCTCCACAATGCTGATAGGCTGGAAACGGTTCGTGTTTGTTGCTTTTTGTTGCCGAGTGTCGCTTTGTGGTTTTGTAGTTATGTAGCGTGGCTTTTTCTCCTTTTCTCTTTTTGTGCTGGAACTGTAAAACGTGTTGCTTCTGATGGAATTTATTTGCTTTTTTGTTGTTTACACATTCCGTTGCCGTAGCAACAGCAACAACAACAGCAACAACAAAGACGACGACGACGGACAGAGAGTTTTATTTGTTTTTTCTTTATTTTTTTGTTTGTTTTTGCTGTCTTTCTGTACGTCAGTCGCTGTGTGGCGTTGCGTATTTTTGACATTTCGTTTTGCGCGAGCTGCGCGTCTTTCTTTTTGTTTTGAGCGCCTCTTCTTGTCTAACCATCATGTTGTCAATCTTGCTGCCACTGTTTTTCGCCCTTTTTCGCTCTCTTTCGTCTGTTTTTCGTTATACGTTCGTTTGCTTTTTCGTTTTTAGTGTCACAGTTTTTTCTAGTTTTTTGTTTTTGTTCGTTTCGTTTCATTTCGTTTCGTCTCTTTTTGTGTTTCTTCTGATTCAGTTTTATGCGTTCATACAGTCAAAATGAAAAGTTTGTGTACCACTAATATGTGCATCAATTTTATGGGCACTCTCTCTATAGTAGAGAGAAACAAAAAATACTAAAATTGAATTACAATAACTAAATGTTATTGCTAAAAATTTATATGATGAGAATATCACATACTTTGCAAAATTTATTCCTTTATATTACTTCCCTGGCTAATCATTGATTTTAAGAATATGCACATATTTGTGCATTAGTACATTATAATTTACAGAATCATTGTTATTTTGTGGTACAAATAAGAACACTAAATGCTAATACTAATACGTTGTATACTATATCGCATATGTGATGTTATACTTTCAGCGGCGTCAACACTTTGATTGAATTCAAAAACATGATAATTACTTTTTTTAAATCCATACTTTTCCAATCAATGATACTTAATTTTTACTGCGGACGTCTATATTAGTTAAATCTTAACTGTGTTTCATGTACACTTGAGTTGAATTTTCAACCAAATGTTTTGTATCGAAATAATAGTATAATTTCTTAACGAAATGTTTGTTTTTTTTTTTAAACTGAAATGTTATCATTTATCTTAACTTACAGAACGATAAATAAATTATAGGAGTTATAAAATCAAGACATTATTCTCCGCGTAGTTTTCGATAATATTTTGATAAACATTTATCAAAAGCTTAAATTTTCTAGATTTTGGTCTAATAGCTTGAATGATCTGAATTAGCTCTCAGAGTTTAGCCACTTTTGTCTCTATCTTTAAGTTAAATTACTTTGAATATGAATAAGCTGTGTGTATGTAAATATTGTATTTACACACCTTTACATGAATTCCCCATACAAGTATGTAATTATATTTTTATTATATGTATATTTTATCTTTATAATTGATCGTGGTATTGTGATTTAAAACTATAGGGTTTGAAAATTATTGAAATTGAATTTAAAATTATTGATATTAACTTCAAGGGGGTGCTATCCATTTGATCTTGAAGCCAAAAAAAATTAAATTCTGGCAAAGTTAACACACAGGCCTAAGATATTTGATATTTCGAAATGGAAGTCATATTCTAACGGCAAAACAGCTCTGATAGTTTATGCAAATACATCCTCTTCTAGGTAATTGTAAAATAAAGTCAACTTTTTATATTTCCTGTTAAAAGAGGCACATCATAAAAATATGTAGTAGGACCAAAGCCCTTTGTTTTCAAATAAATAGGAGAGTAGGTAGATGTCTGAGCTTATGAAGATTTAGGTAAAGTGGGTCAAAATAGGAAATGGCAGGTAGCTTGATCATAAAACCTTTTAATCAAGGGTTTTGGAATGTCCATATTTCTAGAGGTATTTTCCGAGAAAACCAAGGGCGAACTTTTGAACTTGGTCAAGCACCATATGGCGCCATATGTTTTTTGAGGTACCTGCTCATCTAACGATCAAGGTCAGATGATTCGCGAAAAAATGTAACTGAACGGTATAAAAGTAGGCCTCCGATTGAATTGCAATTAGTTCAAAAATAGAATTGCAACAAGCAACATCTTCAGAAAGGATTCTAAATATATTAAACATAAATCTTTAATTATTGAAGTGAATATTTAAAATACATTATTGAAAAAATGTTGTCCAATTACAATCCATTCTTTGGCTATACACAAACCAGGCCTGCAAGCCAAAATTATATGGTAAGTTCTATAAGCAATGCAAAAAAATTTGTGATATTACAATCATATTCATGTATTCGAATTTACATTTCCTATAAGTGCTACAATTTTAAGATTATTAAAATGTTTTTGTGCTATTTTCTTATTTTTCCAGCAAAGGGCTCCTTTAGTTCAGAAACCGACTACTACTGCTGCAACTACTACCAAACAAAAAACTACAGCTAAACCGAAGCGCGGACGCGTGGCTTTTACAAATCAGCAGTTGGCTGAACTAGAACGAGAATTCCATGAAAACCCATATCTAATTCGTACACGTCGCGTTTTCATGGCACTTAGACTAAACTTAACTGAGGAACGCATTAAGACTTGGTTTCAGAATCGACGCATGAAGATCAAAAAGAAGGACAACAAACAAAATAAAGAAGAAGAAAATTATAAATCAAATATTGTGGAATTCGAATTAAATGAGAACGATGAGCAAGCCGAAAACTTGGTCGAATACGTAGGTCAGTCGGAACAATATCAAAATCCACTAGAGGAAGAACTTTATAATAATCACATTGTGGAATACCGTGTAAATGAAGAGGAAGTGTTAGTGAATAACTTGGAAGGATATGTAAATCAGCCGATATCTATGGAATATCAACTATCGCAGGCTCCAGCTGAACTTCCAATTGAACGACCATCTGAACCTCTTCCATCTCGAGAAATCAATGAAACCTGGATAAATGATGTACAGCTACCAACAGTGCAAGTTCAACAAAGAGAAGAAGACACTACGAAGATACAAATGGAGTTGCTGGAACAGTTTGAAAATGCTGTAGCCGGGTTCAACCTTCAGTTTGATTGTCCAGACGATTCTGTTTTTAATTTGGATCCAATGGACATAGCAACTTTACCAGCAATTGATGAGCAGTTAAATTGCAGCCTCAGTGAAATCGATGTTCGTGACTTGGTTGAATTTTGCGGAGACTCAAGTAACTCCATTGGTTTACGTTATTCAGAATTTAATAATATATAAACATAAGTTTTAAAATTTTTGTAATATTTTTTTTGTATAAATAAATAAAATGAAATTGATTGAATGAAATTAATTTGGGTATTTGTATATTTGAAATCGGGATATCGATATAGGCAAATTTTCGGCGTTGCTTACTTGGAGTGGAGGCGACTGTACAGCTCTAAGCTTTGTTTCTCAGAATAATTGCACAGTTGCATAGTTTATCAGCTGATATGATGTTAAAAAGCGTCATGCAAAGTTCATTAGAGGTTTTGTTGTGCGTGAAAGATCGATATACCGTTAAATAAAGTGCAATCTTTTTTGGTATTATAAGTAAATTGGTCATTAATATATATGTTACGATTTACTTATTATTCTAATTATTTCTTCCTAATTCAATATATTATTATTATTATTGGCACTAGACAACCCTATCGGGTCATAGCCTGATGCACGACGCTCCTCCACGCGTCCTTGTCCTGCACGCGTCTAATCAGTTGACGATACCAAGTGCTAACAGGGCTTCAGTCACCCGGTCTTGCCACCGAATCCGGGGTCTTCCTCTCCTTCGTTGTCCACCTACTACCGTATCAAATACCTTACGAACTGGGTTGTCTTCTTCTATACGCGCGATGTGGCCCAGCCACCGAAATTGCTGGGCGTTCAGTCGCTTGAATACATTCGCATCGACATATAACCCGTATAGTTCGTGGTTCCATCTGAAACGATAGGCACCGCCGAGGCAAATATGACCATAGATCTTGCGAAGAATTTTTCTCTCGAATTCTCGAATTCTATATATTACTTATTATTAATATTGTTATTACTGTTTGTTAATATTTTTAATAAAATATAATACTTTATGGAGAATGAATAACGAATTATTAATTGCAATTGTTAATATAATAGTAAGAGGTAATATTATTACAGCTATAGGGTTAGAAAAAAAAAAGCCAACATTATGAACTGTATTCGACCGAAGGGACCATGAGTACTTTCGGGATGCTTAATTTTTTTTTGGAACAGAATAGTTCTTCCAGGTGCTGTATGGTGTTTTCGAAAATCGCTTTCGGTAACTGATTATCGATATTGCTAATAAGTAATTGGTTATCCATAACGAAAGTACACAAATCTGCAAAAACAACGTTCTAACTTCAAAATTGGACATGTTATGTCGGTTTAAATTTATTGTATCCAATTGTGAGGAATGTCCTAATTTAATAATGACAAAAAATATCCAATGTGAATGTGCACATGAGTCATATTTTTAAAATTATGCATATTTTTCTTTAATCCTAAACTGCACCACAAATACTACTATGTTCCGAAAATACTAAGCACTGGGTCCCTACTATGGGTGAGTTATTGAATATTGTTTGCTTCAATCATACGAATGTCTCAGTGTTTACCCTTAAAATACAGATAGCTTAAAGGGGTCTCTATTGTAATTTCTGAAGGTCAGACAATGTTTAAAAACAAATTCAAACAAATTCCATTCATTTTGTTAAATATAATATATTTTCTCATATATTCAATATAATTTCTTAACGCTTTGAACAAATCCTGCCATACTCCATGGTTTCGTGTCTGACCGCCTTCTGTTGGCATCTAACTTAAATAAATTGGTGTCATCACATCATAAAGTAATTTCGACATATTGAAATTTTGTGCCATCTTACAAAGAAGTCATATACTTACCCCCAAACTCCGCACACACATACGTACATACACATACAACAAGCACACTTGCAAGTTTTGTATAGACTCATATACTGGGTTTGAATATTTCGAGCTCCTCTGTGGCAGATTGTTTTGTGGACAATATTTCATCGGCAGCTGCTGTGCCACAGATATTAGTTTTATTATTCCAATAACATTAATGCATTGCATTTCATTATCGATAAACTTTATTTCGTGCGACAATATTGATTAGAAAAGTTAGTTACGAACTGGCCCAGTTATTGGATAAGTTGAGTCATCCAAGGAATTTTTATTAGGCAATGTTAACACAAACTCTATATATATTATATACAAAATAATGTTTCATACTTGCCCCATATAAAAATATATGATCGTAGATATAACTTTCAGGAACGAGAAGCTCTTATATGTCATCGAAAACAACAAATTAGATGGTTTCATTTCCTTTTTGTTGACAGACATTTTCTCGCGCTTTTCTTATAGATGACTATATCAATAATGTATTTTTAACAACGCAAAATTAATATATATATGTGTATCAGAATTGGAGCATGATTTGCAATATAGAGCAAATCAATCAACTGTGTTAGATTATTTAGTTGTTTTTGATTTTCAGAATTGACAAATCTTATCATGACTTAATTATGAAACTGTTAAACAATAGGTTTAATGACTAAGAATAAACATGGAAAAAAATATACGAATTAGTTTCATTGGGACATAGAGATATAGTAACACACACTGTACGTGTAGATGGACAATTTATCATTTATATTCGGAATTGAGTTTAGAAAATGTTCTTGCACTAATTCTCTCTTCCCGTCGCAATCTCTCCCACACTCTCTTGCTCTGTTTTTCTCTATTTGTTCTCTCTCTCACAAACACAGCTGGGAAACTCAAAGCAAAGAGATGCAACTACCGCAACAACCGTGACAAGTACAACATTTGCGTCGCCTGCCACAGTCGGTGCCCCCCTTTCTTGGCCATGCCTCACATCATGCTTCAATCTGTCGCCCTGCGTCGACGCAACCTTTGACACGCATAAATGGAACAAGTAACTCATACCCTGCTGTTCATACATGGCGACGAGGGGTGGGAGTGTTTTGGGGTTCCGCTGTTTCTGGCCGGGAACTGTACACTGTGAACTAGCAATGATACTGCGACTGAGGCCGGGACCGGGACAAACAAAGATCGCAATTTGACTCTACACCACGGAGCTGTCAACTCGCACCGAGTGGAGGAAGATTGATTACCGCCATCGAATTGTTTACCCTTAACAGGGTGCAAATATCCAGAAGAGTTGGTGGCGAGGGCTGCAAGGGGAGTACAAGTTTCGATTGAATGGCATTAGAAGCGAAAGAGTTATACTCACTACGCATAGCTCAGAGTCTGACAGTCTCGACATCAACATGAAATTCCTGCTGTCATATGTAAACAACACTTGAATTCTCCCCTCTCTCCTTCTCTTTCTTGTTATCCTGAGTATACGGTTTCCATTTGTGACCGAAAACTTTAAATAAACTTTTAATGAACTTAACAATTATTCTTATATTAAGAAACATGCTACCATTATATACTTATTTATTTTGTTAAACATTATTCTTTTAAGTAAAATTATTCCATCAGATGAATTTCAATCAAGGCAATTTCACCCCTTGGTGAAATAAACAGTTAACTTTGCTTTTGAGAAAATTAAAAAATATTCCATTTACCATATATATAATTCGTTATATTTAAATGTTATGTCATGCTTTCCCTCCACAATCTATTATATACATTTTATATTGTTTACTTTGGAATATATTAAATCAATTTAATTATTTATTTATTTATTTAATAACCTTGGATTCAATAATAAGGCAGACCCCATAAAGTATTTGTGGTCTTAACGATTAAGTTATGTCCGTCTGCCCTGTTGGGGATGCTATAGCTTAGTGTATTGTCACAGAAAACTTCCATAAAAGGTATGTGAGTGAACCAATTGATTTTATTCTGCAGGCAACCTCCGAACTGTTTAGCCGTACTATATAACGTACAAAAAAAAAAATCCATTTTTAAAATGAGGATTCTTCTTGGAGTGGCATTTCTACTACTTTTCGTATGGACCATTGATGTGCAGCCAGCTCGCTTACAACCGCAATGCTTTAGAAAAAATGGTACCTGTACGAGAATATGTTATCCGCCAGGAGGTCCATGTTAAAAATTTCTTTATTTATCTGCAATCGAAAAACACTCTAAAATTCAATAATATAATTCAATAATAAAACCTTCAACATTTGTTAAAATATACAAATAAAGAAATTATAAATTCTGATAAATTGCCAAACTGTCGAAAATAAACGCAACTTCTATAATTGTTGCAACCAGAGCTCAATGTCATCATATACAAATACAGTTTTACACATGTCAGCAAACTAATCGACGGTCTGTGAGGTTGACACAGTAATTACACAGGCTCAATTGCATATATTATATGTTCCTTCGTTCAATATTGTAGCTTTAAAATTATGCCTCATTTCAAATTATTTCAATTATGGGAGTGCGGGCAGGAATCCAACAATATTAATCTGCATAGGCTATTCTATAGTTCATACGGACAGACAGACGGAAAAAGCTCGATCGACTCGGCGTCTTATCTCGATTAAGAATATATATACTATATGCGGTCTGATAAGATTCCTTCTGCCTGTCCCACACAAATTGACTTTGCGCAAAGTTAATATACCCTTAGTGTTTTTTAAACACATTTCTCTTGCTGCTATAATAAAATTGCTGATAAAGATTGAATGAATGAAAAAAACAGACGCAGAGTTCAATTATAGACGTTTCTGGCTCAGTGATCTCATTTATCAGTAAGTAATTTTGAGACGAGAAATTGTGCGCCCACATTTGGTTTTTTGCGACCTTAGCTTTCAGTCAGGAAAGAGAGCTCAAGTGAATCATACAAGATGAAAGCGCATTTTGCATTTGTAATTTTGATATTGCTAATATTGACGTGTGGCATTTTAACAGCTCCAAGTAATGTATTAAGGGCTATTTGTAAAAAGAATCCTGATGGAATGTGTGTGAGAGAACATTTACCAAAACCTTCAAAAGTAAAATTACATTTATTAAAATATATTTAAATTCGAAATTAATTTTTTATTTTTTATACAAACAGCTCATTATGCCCTGGGACCTGGCACGTCAGTAATAAAAGGAACGGAATACAATATGTACATATATATTTATATATTCGAGTAAGTAAGAATTTAATAACAGCATCATGTTTTAAATCTCAGGTCACCCATTATGATGTACTTTGTTAATGGCTTTTTGTTTTCTTCAATGCTTCGAATAATTTCACAGTGAACACTCCCTGTCTCGTTCTCACTTCAGCATAGATTATCAGATATAACAACACTATTTAATTAAATTAGTTATTGAAGTACATAGTAACCATCCTTCGGAAGTTACTTTTTCTTCAAATTTGGATGAAAAATCGACTTAGCAGAAAGTTAATAGGCCCTTTGTGTTTTTTAAGCACAGGGTCGAAATATAATCTTATAAAATATTTTCCAATTGAACGACATAATCAGCAAAGTAATTTTTAAAATACAAATGAATTATCTTTGTGTGTTTCGTGCTTATAATCTTGTCATAGACAGCATTATCCGCCTTTTCTTATATTCAGTATATATGTACATCTATATAATTAATGTCTTAATAATAATATTTTTCTTATAAATGGAACTATGAAATCTTCCAAAACTTAATAAGATTATTGCATAGATTTCAGTTTCTCAATAAAAGAATCAATATAGTCGAGTTGCTTTGAGTGGTATTTACGTACATATTTGATGCAGTTCTCATAGTTCGACTCATCATTGAGACTTTTGTAGGCCATGGCGCGATATAGCCAGGCACGTAAGTTCTTTTCATCAAGTTGATTGAGAACATAATCGCAGTCAATAATGGCACGATTGAAGTTACCTAATCTGAAAGTATAAATTTTAGATAGTAGATAATCTCCTGAAAGCTAATATTGCTAAACAGATCAAGTTGTGTATACTTATTGTAGCTGAAATAATTGACTATCTTACTTCATATAGCAGAGAGAGCGATTTATAAACAGTATCGGACTATCATTTATATTTTCAATTGCTTGTCCGTACATTGCTGTAGCACTCTCGAAGTTGCCTTGGCGATAATGCGCATTGCCTAATCTAAGAAGAATTAAATAAATATAATTTTTTTGTAGATTGCTCATTAACACACATACTTTCGGAAATTCTGTGCGATGCGTTCTCTCTCCAACCGGGCCTTGGACCGCTCATCCTGATCCACCTCTACTTGTCTCATAAATGTAAAACGATCAATGCTCGTCGAAGGTTTTACATGATATCCTGTTTCAACCTTTCGCGTGGTAACTATAAAATTATCATCTGTAACAGTGGCAGGAGTTGCCTCTCTCTCAGTGCCTGCTTCAGTGTCCTCCCTGCGATTGAACAATTTAATTATAAACAATTTTATATCTATGAATAATGCTCTTTACTCAGTTGGCTTTCTCATGCTTTGTAATAGATTAATAACATCCTTAACTTTCGAGTCAAATTGCAGAAAATCTTCATCAATTTGAGGATGTTGCAGCGAATACATTCGAATTATTGTACAACAATTACTAACGTTCTGTAAACTGTTTTATTTTTTAAATTCTGTTCCTTGTTATAATACAGTTCCTTGTTTTACTATTCTTTTTTTGTTTTGTTTATTTAATCTAAATATGTGCACTATTATATCCTAGCAACCATATTATGGCTCGTTACCAAGCTAGAGTTTCCAAGTTTCATCTATTTAATAATAAACTTTTATTGATAATTCTGATAAAATTGTTGGGAATAAAAGATACAATAGATGATGTGCGTACAGCACTACAAAAGCCATATTCAGAACTATAATAATAATATATAATATTATAATATAATAATAACATCTTATTATAAAATAATATAATATATAATATTATAAAATAATAATAATAATAATATTAGCTGAAAACATAAAACACAATCACTGATTTACGTATATAAATTCGTATATCTATAAATATTTACCCGTATTTTTCAAGTTTTATAAAATGATGTAATGAAATTGCATGTAAACCTTTTACAGTGTTGCCATACTATTAACGATAGTTTTAACTATCGATTATCGATTCTTCAAGCGTTTAATTGATTATTTAATTGCATTATGCCATTTCCAGTGATTGCCCTTGTATTTATTAGACAGACAAACTTGAAAATTAACAATAGTTTATAAATATCATCCTTATATTTGTAAACCTTGGTATTCTATAAAAATTCGAATGCATTTATTTTAGAAATTGCACAAGTCCATTGGTAAATATACTTAACAACAATGTATTTGTTTTTGTTGTTGATTTTTTTTTTAGGTATTAGTTGCAAATCGTTTACGTGATTCTAGAATGTGTTCGCATTATATTTTCATTTAATCTCATGCAATTTGTAAGATAAAGAAATGCATAGTACACGCAGCACGTAGTACACCATATGCCATAAGCCAGGCGCAGAGGATCAATTATAGACTATAAAACATAATGGCATCTAATAATAGAGAGCCGCAATCTGAGCGCTAAGCCAAGTCCCTCTACTACCATATTCCCACTTCCCACTTCCACTTCCCCTCCTCTGCTTCACAGTCAAGTATCTGGTTGTGCATGTCGTCCGACATTACCTGATACGACGTCGCTGTATGTGAGTGTGTATGAGTTGGAGCTGGCGGCGGATGTGTGACTCGTGTGCATATTGCATTTAGGAGTAAAACACATGCTCAATGGGAATGGGAATGGCTATGGCTCTGGCTCTGGCTATGGCGTTGGCTTTGGCTATAGTTATAGCGTTAGCTATAGCGTTTACCACCCGGCCGGACATGGACATGCTTAAGCGCCAGCTCATGCTTGTTGCAGCAGGTTTCACTGTGACTCTGACTGGGACAGGGGCTGGGGCTAAAGCAGGGACGATTTCACGCAAAGTGAGGCTAAACCGTGCAGGAATAAATAATAGCAGCTCAAAGCGAGCCGGTGAACTGGTTGTGGCACCATTGTATGGCAGGCCAGGACAGCAGCACCATGCCACCAGTTTGTGCCCCTCCTCCTGTCTCTCTCTCTCTCTCTCTCTGTCTCTCTCTCTCTCTCTTTCTCTCTTGGTCTGCTGCCACTGCCATTCCCCTTTAAAGCGACACACAAATTGCTCACATGACGCATCGCATTTTTATACGAATTGCGCTTAGACTGTGGCTCAAGAGTTCCTGTATGGTATATCGTTCTACTCCCCTTTGTTTTCTTTCTCTATCGCTCACTCGCTTTATTGTAATCCATCTCTCTTTTACGCCTTCCTGCTGCCGACTGCCGTCCATATGAATGAACGTTACGTTCCGGCGTCATCAGCATAGATTGCCATTCGGAGTAATTGTTACAAATGGATTTCATGTAATTTAATTGCGGGTTTGTGCATCATGAAAAATATACCAACCATTGCCTCATAAATATACCACACAGTTGCTATATATTTAGTATTTTTTACAAACACAGACAGGTATAAATATATCCTTATTGGGAGGTAAACAGCGAGCATATGGCGCTGGATTCTTTGCAGGAGCAGGGAGTTGAAGTAACCATGAGGTAGGTAAAAAAAAATGTTAGTTCCCTCCAACTAACTGAAGGGTTAAACGTATAATGTACTAAAGAAATATTTAATTTATGTCTGGCAATTGTATTCTATATTTGTGTATGTGAATGGTATGGTAAGATATTTAATTTCAATATTGAATACGTTTAAAAAACTATCACATTGTATAGTCTCCATAATCTGAAATACCTGACAAAAAATAATCATAAATTCAAATTGTGTCGCACATTGTTTTAACCCTCTTGCATGTGCACATCCATGTGTTTATAGAAATTTTAGCTCAGATTTTCGAGTGTGAGCCAAATTCAATCGAGCAACAGATGCTAGCAACAGCCCCAAGGCTTAGTCGCAACTGTCAAGCACAACAATATTGCCGCTGTATTGCGCACAACGGTTCCGGATGTAGAGGTGGATGTGAATGTGATATGTGATATGTGGGTGGCTCCGAGTGCTGTACACATTTGCAGAGACATTCACGGGGAGCTAAACAGTTGTCCGCTTTCGCATGTACGTTCCTTGTGGATGCCTCAACTGCCTGCAATTGGCATTCAAACGCTTAAGTGATTTTTTTCACGCGCTCATTTTGAGCCAAAACTTCTCTGGAATACAAAACAACAGCTGCCCCTTCGTATTGCACCTGTACCTGAACTTTACCCCAGACATGTGCACACTATTTTCTTTTTTTAGGCGCAGTGTTTGAGAAAAAGTCTGAAAGGGTATATTCACTTTATACATGATACACATTTGATCATGGGTCTAAGTATTTCAATCAATCCCGATCTATTGTATAAATGCGCAGTGGATTGAGCATATAATATTCTCTCTGTATGATTGTGAGCTCATTTAATAACAGATAACTCTTATCGCAATGTTGGAATCAAGAGGGCAAAGCGTCGTTTCATTTGGAAAT
>JBANCZ010001927.1:0-18333 GCA_037040025.1 Sphaerogastrella javana | reverse complement strand
CGAAAATCTCGAAAATCGAGTAACGGGATCGATTTTCGCTTTTCGGCGGCACCGGAGGGTGTGCTACAGCGCCACAGTGGTGCTGCTCGCTCGAAATTTGTGCGACGTCGCTTGCTTGACGGGGCGCCTTGCATACTTTCGAAGGCGCGTCTGACCTGGTCGGCTCGCGATTCGGCGCAATTGGGCCGGGAGAGGGGGGGGTTTCGGCTCAATCGGCTGCGCATCCCCTCCTGATCAAGAAAATATATACTTTTTGGGGTCTGCCACGCCTCCTGCGCTTCTTATTTGAGCTTCTTTTTTGAACTTTTTTTTCCGAGCGCGCTCTAGGGGTATGCTGCAGCTGCGTACCTCGTTCTACACGGCAGATACGTAGATACATGTTGCCAGCAGTTGAGCAGCATGTTGCTCTCGCCTTTAGTGTGGACCGCACTTGAAAAAGTAATGACGATTTGGCGGTTTTTTGGCGATTCTGGCGGTTTTTTTTTGGCGATTTTGGCGAGAGGGCACTGTATTTATTCGAAAAAAAAATCGATTCTTCGTTTTAAGTCGTTTTTTTGAATTAGATACGGACGGACAGACGGACATGGCTCAATCGACTCAGTTTCTATTCCTGATCAAGAATCTATATACTCTATGGGGTCTGCCACGCCTCCACTCAAACATATGCTAATATAGATATAGATATAGCCAAGGCTGCGGCGTTTAATGCCATTGGTGAGGCTCTCCGACATGCATCGTACGTACAGCTGTGCTAGTTTCCGTTCTGTTCTGATCTCAGTTCGGTTCTGTTCTGTTCTGAGTTGTTCTGTTCTGTTCTTTCTTGTTTCTCATTTTCGATTCCGTTTGTAATATCAGAGCGGTATTTCCAATCTACGTCATTTGTTGTTGAATGAATACAAATTTATTTAATCCACTTTTCTGTTTATTTATAATTCTTTTGTATTCTTAGTGATCAGAAAGTGAATACATAGGCCATATTCAGATGGTTCAGCCCATTTGCACAGGAACCTAAGCTCAACTAAGTTGTATATAGTATATACCTTCCTCTCCCCCATTGTATTTTCACAAACCACAAAGTTGTTCGCTTTTAGCACGTGCATGAACCGCAGTGATTATACTATAATTCGAAAACGAAAACTAATTCGGCACAAACTTCTCATTTCTGTATATACTTGCATTGTGTATATACTTATCTTGATACATAATATATTCTGGAAACTCTAAGATAAGTCACTAAGTAAATTCGCTGCGCTTTGATTACAAGAAATTTGACAGCTACATTATTCTGTGAACTATCCATTAAAATTCAAATTCGACTGCTAGTTCGACTGAACTTGAGTATACCTTTACAACTCCTGATCCACACAACCCCCCAACTGCCCATCCCTCTCCATTTTTAGCTCAATGAATTATAAGTTTCAAGTGTAGCACATACATGTACTAAATACATATACTAAAGTTTTAGGTTCGTACGACTGTTGCTAGTGCTTCGGTTTCAAAAATTAAGGCAGAGCCTCACTTACTTATACATATTTAGTCACTTATTGTTTTTCGTTTTTGTTTTCTTTTCAGTTTTTTTTTTTTTTTTGGTTTTTTTTTTGTTTTTATTTTTGGCGCAATGCCAAAAGCTGCAACGTTAGAAAAGTTTATACAATTGTTCTATTGTTGTTGCTGATGTTGTTGTTGTTTTAGGATGGCATAAAAAGAGAATAATACTAACGGTATTTAGAGTGACGATTATGTAACACAAACAGGCACAACAACAACAACAACAACAACAGGCCTAACAAACATCTAAGCACACATGAAGCAGCTCGACGAAGCCAGAGGGCCCCCAGTGCGGCGAGGGGTGGTGTGAGCAGGTGTGCCCTCATGGAGGTCGCTGCTCAAATGTGCGTGTGCAAGGCAGCTGCGTAGGCCGACAGACAGACGAACAGATGAACAGATGAACAGATGAACAGACGAACAGACGAACAGACAAACACACAAAGTGACGGACGGAAAGAAAAAGACTGACGCACCGCCAGTTAACTTGGCTCTTGGCAGATGACACGCAAGCCATGTGAACTCGAAGAGTTATTTGCCAACAAAGCCGCTGACAGTTAGCAGACTCTGAAGTCCAAGTCCCAGACTGGCAACTACCTACTCCTATACAACTGGTGGTTCAACTGGCAGCTCGAAAACTCTGCTAACTTGGGTAGTTTTAGTTTTGGCAGTTTTGGTAGCTTTGGTAGCTTTGGTAACTTTGGTAACTTTGGTAACTTTGCTAAATGCATTCAAGTGGGCGATCTATGTATGACGATGGTATCGTATTGCCACTGCTGCTAATGCTGCTATCTAGAACAGAATTTTCCACGAGACAATTTCTGTAGGTTGTTGCGGCAATTTGGAGACGCCGGACGGACGGACTGCTACGTACAACAAGTTGTCTTTTGTTGTCGCTGTTGGCCTAAGGGTTAATTAGCCGCATTCGCTGCTTTGATTTACTGCTTTTAGCACTACGAACGACATGAAATATTTCTGCCGAGAACAAAACAATAAAAAACAATAGCAAAAGGAAAAATGCATCATTTATCTGCAGTTTGAGAACCTAAATTCGGTTCGTTTTCTGTTTTTCTAATTTTTGGATGTTAATCGGACCGAACTGCCGCTACTACCTGTAACTGATCAAAATTACGTACACGTACATCTCAATTCGCCATGTTTTACAGAATTTGAAAAAAAGTAAATTTCTAGCTGCAGAAGAATAAAGGAGAAACCCCAACCCAATAGGTGGGGCTACCATCCTAGAACAATAGGTGGAAAATCACGATATTGATAAAAAAAAAATACTAAACAGATTAAAGAAAAGAATTCAAAATATGAAAAGTAACTTCAAGTAACTTTACATTAATAACTTCTAGTAACTCAAAAAATATTTGTATTATTTTTTATTTATAATTTGCTTTTTGTTTATGATGTGCGTGTAAGGTGCTTTGTATTAAAATTATGGAATCATACTAAACTGACATTTGTATTTCACTAGCAAAGTTCTGACGCAAGTCTGGTTGTGTTTACATAAAAAAATGCCTAACATTAGGAACGGTGCTCTACAGTACGTTCAATATTTTCGATCTTATTTGGATTTGTTTAGTAATTTTAGAGTTGTATAGTAAAATATTTCTAGTGTAGAATGGGTTTTGGGAACCGTTTAGTGTTTTTGGTACTGTATAGAATTATCGTCGATATTCGGATATTTATATTGATAATCGATAAGAGTATATGCGTTATGTAATTCTGTACATATACGCCAATGGAGTATGTTCAGGCCTCATAATTGCGCCTTGCGCCGATTTTTAAACTACAGAGTACCATCAGTGGGGATTGTAGGTAGATATGTAAAATTTGAAAACGGCAGTAGGTGGATAACTTAATTTGGCTTATAAGAACCAAAGGCGGATGTTGAAGCTCTAGCGCCTGGTATCCAAACAAACCATCTTTTGACCAAATTTGGAGACCCTTCTGTAGATTAAACTATATTCAGGAATTTTGAATAATTCAGGTGATTTAATTTAATATCGATTTTTTTGGTAAGCTCTCAGTACATGGAATTGAATCAGCCATTAATGAGAGAAATATGGCTGGCGGCTTAAACATCACTTCATACAGTTGATACAGATGATACGTAGGCACGTTAGCATCTTAAGTCAGCGTGGAACATTTTTAATAACTAGCATAAAATTTAAGGATTATCAGATTGCATCTATTACCATGCTCGTGCCTATTAATCGGAAGAAGCTCGTAAGATAGATAGAGTGGGAGAAGGATATATCATGGGATATATCATATCCAAAATGCAAATGAACGTGTTCATAATTTGTGGCTAACGGTGCAAAAGTAGTTGACAATTATGGCCAACACCGGCCGACGTGGGCTAACGCTGCCCGCTGCATCATCATTATAAGCGAATGCCTAAAGAAGATGATGGGGCAAGAAAAAAACCAATTAAAGAGCAACAACGTTTCAGCGGACAGACGACAAACAACGAGAGCAATGAAGCGAACAGTTCAAAAAATGGACAGTGAAGGTACAACAACACCAACAGCAACAGCAACAGCGACAGCAACAGCCGCAACATCGTCGGATGTTGCAAAGAAAAGTGAAATCAAAGTTGTAAAACCGCGAAAAACGCAGTGAGGCAGACAAACAGACAGCGAGCCACATAACAGTGACAACAACTGCAACAACAGCAACAACTGTAACAGCAAAAGCAACAGCAACAGCAACAGCAACAATAGCAACAACAACAGCAACAACTGAGCGCTCCAGATTGGAAAATGTCCAGTGGATGTCGACAACCGCCAACCGACAACCGACAACCGACAACCGACAACGACAATGTTGCTATCTTAGGAGCAACACAGTTGAAAAACTCAGCTGAAGCCTCTATAAAATCGGACGCCACAAAACCGTTGACAATATTGCTCTCGCTCTGGCCGTCAGATTAGTTTGCTCGTGTATGCTCCAAATGGATCATACCAAACCCAAGCAATCCCACTCTCATCTCAAACCTGGCCAACTTGGCTTCGTCTCAACGAACAGGGGGATTTCGGAAATCCAACTTTGTCAGCAGTATCATCATTATCATTTGTATTCCCTATTAAATGAATTCGCCTAACGCTGAATCGTCACTTGAAATATTCAAATTCACTCACTGCTTTAATATTGGTCTCTTTGGTCTCACCACTTCCTAGAGCGACTTGGATTGTCGTCTAGCAGCGGTATTTTATTCGAGGATATACGCTAGTTCAGCCGACTTTTACAGTGTCTGTTTATTGGGTAGGGGCCAAGGCATCTGTTCAGTTATTATATATATCATTAGCACCAGCGGGAGCAGCAACGTCGTTGTAATCACTGTTGAAATCATCGTAAACGTAATCATCGTCATCCGCATAATAAGCGCGTGGCTGCGGCTTGGCTTGTGGTGCTCGTGGTGTCGCACGAGCAGCAAGCAGTAAGCAGTACACAAAAAAAGTAGTTGGAGCCACCTGTGAGGAGCATAATCAACCGCGACTGGCTAACTAACAGTTAGTCGGAGGTAATGATAAAGTCGAGCGACTAGTTAATCTGCAGCGTACAAAACGAGAGTGAAAATCTGAAGCGGCGCAGTTGCGCATTGAAATAGAAAATTCACCTTTGTTGCATCAGTGGCAAAGCGAAAAGCAACAACAGCACCAACACCAACACCAACACCAACACCAACATCAACATGAACTGCAACAACAATGGCATTAATCGCTATAAAAGCTTGTTTGCAGGACCAAGGAGTGTTCACACCAGTGATGGCAACATTGTTTCGAATAATTAGGACAAATTGAGAAAACAGTAAAGCAAAAACGGAAAAGAGACAGGGACAGAAAAACGATTTTTTGGTCGTCAGTTATTATACAATATCAATTATATGTGTTTTTCAGAATTCTCTCACTTAGAGTATTGAAATGCGTTTTATATCTATTAGTTTTATAATCGATTTCAATCCTATGTTGTTTTGTCAGAACGTCATTCTTTTTTGGTCGTGTCTCAGCGTTACTATAATAATTCATATTTTGGTGGCAACAAATTATAATAAATAAATAAATATATTAATTTTGAAGGTCAGTCTTTCGGATAGGGAATGTATGATTACGTTTCCGGCTGATGACATTGAAACCCAGACAAATCTGTTCGGAAAATGGACACCGCAACATATGTAGTACACACACTCATATCAACGCACTCATTCCATGCTCCAATTGCAGATAGTTTGATCTCTAGTCAAGGATTGTCAATACGCAAACAGGTGGACAGCAACAAAAAGCTACACACATATACACATATTGGAAGATCTGGAGGCCCTTATCTTAGTATTTTTGTTGGCAATATTACTGTTTTGTTTCGGAAATTTTGTATACTCCAAAAGAATCATGGTTTAAATATCGTATAATTACTTTTGAATTGTATATATACGGATGTACTTTGAAGTTCAACTGTCATTTTGTTTCGTTCTGGGAATTCAAAGAGACTTCGAAAAGACTCAAACCATAAACGGATGTTTTCAAGATGTAATACGAGAATATTTGTGTGTGTGTGTGTATGTGGATCTATGTGTATGGAGAATGCGCTTAGCAAATAAGAAATAGCTTTAAAATAATCATCAACATGATTGAAAATATTATTGATAATATTTAAGAGCGATTTTAATCAAATGAAAAACTGTTTACGTTATATTACTTCTACTAATATTTAAGTACAAATTTGAGTAGGTTTAATTTTTTGATCAAGCGCAGATGCGAATCAATATTTTCATAGTGAAGTTAGTTAAAGTAAAGAAATGCAGTAGTGAATACAACATGACACATGATAGCAACTGTAGTATCAACATCAGTAAAAACCTTGATGCAAGTTGGACGCGTTTCATAGTTGAATTGTTTACAATGATGGTGATGATGTTATAGATGTGGATGTGGATGTGGATGTGGATGACGGTCATGATGATGCGAATGGTGAGGATGATGCTGCTACTATTGCGATGAGAAGACCATCTGTACCACTTTTTCTCTCACTGGACATAACAAGTGTAGTCGTAGTAACAACAACAACCACAACAACAACAACAACCACAATAACATGTTGCAGTTTCAATTGCAGTTGCAGTTTACAGTTGCTGCAGCAGAAACAAGCACATCTCCGAATCACGTCTTGCAGCATTTGTCGTCTACGTTATATATATATATATATGTATCTCGTTGTCTAGATTGGCGTATATATATATATATATATTTATGGTAGATGTGTGTTGTGTGGAGCTGTCGCTGTAGCTGGAGTTAGCTACGACCGTCCAAACGGTCATCACTGAAATAAAAAGTGAGAGTGACATCGGAAATTGTTTCAATTTTACTAAAACGAAACCAAAAGAGCTACAGTTTTGCCTCCTCTAGCACAGGTTCACGTTCAGATTTAGTTTCAGCTTCAGCTTCAGTTTTAGTTTTGGTTTCAATTTAGCTTCAGCCCCTTTTGGTGTTAGTATTAGTGTTAGTTTAGCCGCAGTCGTTGGTCGCTGAATGAATATAATCCGAAATTTGTTTTGACAATCATTTTTCGAGGCTCTACTCCTCGAACTTCCTATACACCCCTACGTATTTATAGGGAACTCTTAGTCGAATGTCTGTCTGCCCGTGTGTGTTTGAATTGTTTTTCATTCAAGTGTTGGCTAATATCCTGTTGCTTGTTATAGTTTTGGACGTTATATTTCTTATTTTGTAGCTTTATATAACTATGAAATACACATGAAAGACGACCAGTTTATGAGCTAACGGCCAGGCGCTCGTTCAGACATCTGCTACCCGTTTCTCCTCACCTATTATCCGTTGCCCGTTACCCCTTACCCCTTACCCGTTTCCCATTATCCATACCACCATTGCACTATGGAATTGTTGCACTGTTGCATTTGACTTAGTCACCAGGCTCAACGATTAAATTGTTGAAATTTTCAATAGCGCATTATAGTGGAACACTGATTTAACTTCAACTTTACTGAGGCTGCAGCTTCCCATACGATCCAGGATATTTCACAGGGAATTCCTCAGTTATGAAGAATTCTCTTTTATGATGTATTTAAACCGAAGCTCACTCGGTAGCCCGAAAATGAGGATTTTGTGTATAGAATTTTTGTGTTATACAATTTTTGGGGCAGTTTTGTCTCCGATGTTGAATCGTTTTTCTATAATTGGCATCTTTATCGGTAATCGATTTTGATAATCGATGAAAAGGTGGCGTGTAATACATTTTGAATATATGATCCAAAGCAGAAAGTTCTACCTCCAAAATAGGGCCTGTTAATTTAAAGTTTTGGTATCCAATTGTGGGAACAGAACTTTCCACCTTTCTAATGGCACCTGTTATTCCTAATTTTGCTAAATCATAAATAAACGATTTAAAGTGAGCAATTTTTTTTTGTTAATGCCATTCTATTATGCAATATGTGATACTTTTGCTTAGTGTTTTGACAGAGATGCACTTCTATCACAAGAATCGAAAAAGTCCTTATACCGTCCAGAAGGTTCTTGAAAAGATTTAAGGCGTTTTTCTCGAAGAAAAACTGACAAAACCCTATTTTTGACACCTTTTTTCGAGTAATGATTCCTTGTCCGTGCAACAAGGACGAAGAAATCTGACGAAAAGGGTTTCAACGGTTACCTTTTCAAGAAAATTAAGTGATAATAGTGTATAAAGGTGAACCACTTTTCTAAACATTGTTCCAAAAATATCTTCGATGAACATAGATTTTTTCTAGAATAAAGTACCCAGGGAATTAAGCTCAAAATATTCCTCACAATTGCGAGCCTGCTACAATTCTTGATTATCAATTAAGAATAAACTAAATAATTGTAACCCAGTACAAGTTTCAATGAAGTCAGTGCGCCAATAAATAATAGATTTCGAGTTCTTAAAACATGTATATAACGCTCGTATATGTAATAAGAATATGTAAATTTTGCAAACGTAAATCTCAAACTAACTGCTGCCGTTTAGTTAGATTTGTCGAGTTAACCCAGTAAGTAGAAACTAGTGTTCAGGTGGCACCCACTTTGTTAAGTGAATGTTGTTGAATGGTGAAATTTGAAAGTATAAGCGGGTATGGGTATAAGGTATATATGAATATAAGAGGAGGTATAAATATAAACATGAATATGTCTACCGGTGCAAGTATCTAAACGAAAACTAAACGAACTAAACTAAATTTAATCCAGAAATTAGACATAGTAAAAACTACTCAATGGAATTGCCAAAAAACACATGAACAGCTCTCTATAACTTTTGTTGCAATTAATTCGATTTTTATTTCTTCATTGAAGCTCGTATTACTGTTAAGTCAACCTATCGACTTGCCTCTACATCATTTTGTGTGTGTGTGTGTGTGTGTGTGTGTGTGTGTATGCGAAGTAGCTGATTTGATTCCATTTTATTACCACATAATGCAACTGAGCCGAGCTTAGTTCGCCTAAGCTGGAGCAAGTGATACAATTATTCCAATACGAGCTGGTGAGCCAGTTAAGCTTGTTCTAGTTGAAAGTGATAGCGTAAAGCGAGCGGCGGCCAGTTTTGTCGCCAACTTGATGGAGTCTATTAAAAACAACGAAATAGAAGCAAGCAAGCAACAAATAGAAAAAGAAAAATATATCTCAATATATAAAATTGAAAAGAAACCGTATCAACATTCACATCATAGGTAAACCAGTTTGCACCTGAGAGAGGAAGAAGAAAGTTGTCTTGGCCATTTTGGTGGGCAAGCCTCGGCAAAAACTGTAAGTATTGAATTGAGTGCATACCTACACATCCATATGTTAATATATATGTACATATATACATATATGCATATATATATGGTATGTGTACAAATATAAAGGAGCCTCAAAGCTCCCTGTCCGACCGAGACCTGCACCAGCAGCTATTCTGCCGCAGTTGTGCGAGGCTAAGACAATGGCCGAAAACCAAATATAATCTATAGCAAAGCAACGGGTTTGCCAATTTTGTTGTTGTTATTTTCCATTTTAATCTAGTTTTTCTTTAAGTATAAGCATCCCGAAAACATTCAATGAATATCGTGTGTCCGCATGTCGCATGCCAATCGCTGGATACCTTGTTACGTTCGAGAGTGTGGAGCTGGCAACAGTATCGTCACCCCATCCTGTTCGCTTGCTCCGAATCCACCATCGAACAACTGCCTCCGAAAACCCATTATTGTCCAACACATACCCCAGCTAAGTCACCACCACCAACAAAGAAAATCTTCAGCTGCTTGGCTTCTTAGCCATTAGCTTGGCCCACGCTGCCAAGCAAATAAAAAAAGTGGTGGATGAGCCAAAAAACCTTGTGACTTCTCTTACCAAAAAGTAATCGAAGAGAAACAAATCAAGGCTCCTAAATATATTAAAATAAATATATAAATAATTTTTATGATCAACATGCGTTTCAAATTTGTGGTCCGAATGGAGTGGATGTTAGGTTCAATGAAATTATATGTTTTATATTGAAGAATTATGATAACAAGAAAATCTGAATTTCAATTGTTATTTATTTATTGAATTTCAATTGTTATTTACTTTTCGAAGAGGCGAATTTACACACTATATTTACACTTTATGTGTAGGGTATATCGAAGAGGGCAATTTAAACAATCATTAAGCCAATTGGATGCCATAGGATGCTGGCGTTTTACTTAAAGTGAAAGTGCTCCAGTTGCCAGGTCCGCGGATGTTGCTGGCAATCGCCAAGTGCTTTGACTCCTAGTAACACCCTGTACACCCGAACATCTGCACAACCCATTACCCATACACCCCATACTGACAGCCAGACCATCCCAAACCGATTCGATGCATTCCAAACAGATATGATTCAAACCGATCCCAAGCTCTGGTTTACTGTTTGCTATTTGCTGTTTGCGTACTGGTAGCTGCTGCGCACTTGCTGACAAGTTGTTTGTATCGAATCCACTGCCCCGCCTCCCCATCTCTAGTCACCTCTCTTCTTTAGTCGCACCTCCCGCATTGAGCGCCTTTCACATATTGGACGAGGCTTTTGCCATGTCTATGTGCACATTGCAGAATAATTGGCAACGACTAGGAGCTCAATTAGCGCTGCCTGGGCAATTACACTCGACGGCTTTTGAACACATGTTTTCAGTGCTTTTGTAGTGTTGGTAAATTGCCCAAAAGCATTATTCGAAATTCGTCGCATTTGACTTAAATAGCCTTTCCTTCCGGTCACAAAGTAGAATCTCTACATAGCCCATCTATATGTCCACTATACTACCCATACATAAGTATGGGAAATAGGTAAAGGAGGCGGGACTTAGGATCTATATATTTTTTGTATATATTGCATATCTATAGACATATACAAATAGCATTAAATTTTGTGTAAATGCAACATATAAATGCTACCGTCAGACGCCCTACTATGAGTGGATTAAGATACGTAATTGCAATATTAAAGAGTACACATAATTTTTTGGAGAATATTAGGGTAAAATTTATATCGTAAATAAAAAACATTTACATACAAAAAACATTTACATTTAGCATAACATTAAAATCTGCAAAGCAAATATAGTTTAACCAAGTCGTTAATGTTATTCGGATGGTAATGGTTAGATTACCTGCAAATTTTCAAGAATCTAAAAGCATACTAAAGGATATAATTAAATTGTTTAAATTTCATTATGGTAGGTTTGTCTTGTTTTTGAACATAATGTGACTGATATCAAGTTGACACAAGAAGATGTGGACATATTTGCGGTATGGCTGAAAATGATCGATTATCTAATATTTATTGACTTTAGAAGATTTATGTTTCCTATTTTATGGTAACATTTAAGAGTTTGGGTTCACTCGATCTATTTATGGCTCATTACATGACAACGTTTTGCTGAGAGATCATTACAGAGGTAATATATAACTTTGAATTAATTTCCAGCAAAGAAGATAATTTAAGAACTTAGGTAAAATTAAATACGATCTAAATGACTGTTCTGCACATTCCACAACATATATACGACGGTGGCCCTATATCTTATGGATACTCATTTAACGACTACCCAAATTACCCATTGTCGTGTGAAACTATAATTTGATCGATATAACTCAAGATAAAAGCACATTATATGAGCAAATTCTTCAAATTTGCCCATCAACTAGCCCCGTTAGGGAGGTCAACAATGGAGGTGATATACAAAGATATACAAAAGATGCATCTACATGGTCCAACAGTTAAATATCGGTCTAGATAAATTGTGAACCAAGTACACCTGCTGTATCGGCATCAGTGTCAGGCTCGTCAACTGTGTGAATGTCCATATATCATCTGATGAGGAGAGCAACAATATGCTACGGTAAATGCTATACAATTATAGAAGAGACCCGAACTTGTTCGTATCAAAAACGCGAAGAGATCTGCAATTTCACACACATGCTATGGAGGGTGGAGGCGGAGAGTGGGAGCAGTCTGAATTAAGATTCAATGCGATGATTACATATTGCTCCACTCTATTCGGGCGGTAGCTACTACTACAACTATCTTATTGTTGTTGTTGTTGTTGTCGTTGTTGGTATTACTGCTGCTACTGCTGTTGCTATTGGCGTTTTTGTTGTAGCCTGCAGAGTTTTATGGTCCAAGGTTAAATGTTTTGACTCGAAAATGGAAGGTGCTTGAGCGGAGTAGTGGAAATATCAGAGACAAAACAAGAAACTTTGCGACTTTACGACGCTTTAGTTGTTGTTATTGTTTTTTTTTTTCTTTGGTATTGTGAGACTTGCGGCACAACTTCATTTGATTTGCAGTGAATATTAAAGCAATTTGTGGGATTATTTCCTATTGTAATCAACAGTTGTCTCTCTGTCTCTATGTCCCTCTGCATGTGTGTGTGTGTGTATGGATGTATATGTGTCTGTGTGTGTATCTGTGTATGCGTTTACTCATCAGTCCCCGAGACCCAAAGTTAGTCGAACTTAAGCCTGGCTTTCGGCAAAGTCATCTTCAAGTACAAAAATCTCAAGCGACAAGATAACATTTTGTACTCCAAGTTGGCGGGCGATACATAGCATTTATTTGTTCCAATTTGGTTTAGTAAATTTTTTATTTGGTTGTCATTTGCTTTTGTCGCTCTGTGGCCAAACAGTATGTCAGTGTGTTACCGTGAAAATTGCTCTACTTCTACATAAATGTATACTACAAGGGCCATACGTATGTATGAAATTGTTCAGTTTTATTAGATCGGGTCTGAGATCGACGACGACTCACTTTGCTCTGGGACCCTAAGATCCAAAGAATATTTCTAGCTGTAGCTTTTTAGATATTGTTTTTTTTTTTACACATTTTTAATAGCATACGAACACGCTCACACATATGTGTAGTTATAGTATAATTAATTAAAGCTCTCTCATTGCATTCAAGGTCATCAAAGGTCTGAAGCTCTTTTTGTTTGGTTGGTTTACGTGTTGCCGTTTAGTTTGTTAATTTACAGCTTTAAATTAGAGTAGTTCGAAAACACTTTCAAAACACTTTACTTTTGCTTTCAAAATACCCACTGCTATTCTTTGCTTTTATTTTTTATTGTTATTGTTTCAGCTCTTTTCGAAATGGGCGTAGTGATCATTAAAAGTACGTTTCCTACACAATACTGCATCACTGTGCAGAGCATTATATAGTATATTATGGATGCTTCACACCGAATAGCAAATTCAGAACTTATCAATTCAATTCAGCAATTTGCTAATGATTCTGTTGAATGCCAAACAAAAATACGTATGAGTACTCGCATGCCTCAGTTTATAAAGGTGTGGCCGTTCCCCTCAAACTCGAATTGGATGAGTATGCAAATTATAACTATTAAACGCCTCTCTCATACCAGTGTGACTGCCATGCCAGCAACTTGTAATTGATCGCAGACCTAACAGTCGTATAATACAAGTTCGAATAACTGCAAATAGTTGCTCCGAAAATGTTCATCTTGGCCGAAATAATCAGATCAGTGGGGACGACAACCACCCTAATTAACCCCAGCACTTGTACATAGCTTCACAAAATTGTATTCATATTCTGTTTAACCATTTTATTTCAATCTAATATTGCCCTATCTAAATTCAGGGAGCATGCATGACTTGGGACATTCTATTCCATATTATGGACTCTCTATAACTAGAAATATTTAAAAATTCAAAGTGAACTATATCTGCAATTGACCATCAGTTATTTGTTGTATCTTCAACGTCGACGTGTAAAATTAATATTTACTAGAGCTTCCAAATGTATATATGTGTAGGAAAAATAAAGGGTGCTTCTAGTCGGTCATTAAACAAATGTCGATAAAAAATATGTAGTTTTCACGTTAGAAGATTATTTATAGAAAATATATGCGTTTTACTCCACCTTTGGTCAGCTGTATGAATAAATAATAATACATTATCATGGTGATGAGGAAGTCGACGAAAGGAATGAGTTCTACAATCATCTTAATAGAGGATGCTCATCATTATCCATGTATCTGTTACTCATAAGTTGAATATAGCTGTCTATTAATCTAAATAGAACGCTGTAACACTTACGCTCATAGCTTGGATACTGACTATGTATGTGTGTGAGTGTGAGTGTGAGTGTGTGTGAATATGTGTGACGCTCCAATTGAAATACAACTCATCTCCTGAGCTGCATTGCAAATGATCTTACATAAGGCCATAGCGGGGCCACCTATATAAATCGGTTCTATTCTGCGATTCAATTGATATATGCAACTGTGCGATGCTGGAGTTTGGTGTGGGTGGAGGACGGGTCGCACGTAAAGGGGATACTTTTCGCCTGAGGAAAATGATTTTCATTTAATTGACTTGCGTATTTCGGGCAACAATAATTTCAGGCAGACAACTCGGGCGAAATTCATGGCGAGGCCATCTAGTGTACCTATGTCACGTTCCACCCGTTGCGGTTCCAGCTTTGGCTCCATCTCCACATCCAGCGCCAGCTGTACCTTTAACTGAATATGAATTAAGTGAATGCCGAAAATGATTTGCTTTTTAGATTTTAAACTGAATGCTGGTACAGTTCGTAGTCACACACGAAATTCGCAGTCGAACAGCACAAAGAAAAAAAATCAAAATAATAGTCAAATCAACAATCACCGTCTACAATATCACTTAATTTCTTTGCATCTGTGTATGTATATAAAAGGAACTAACTGCTAACGCTCTTTCTCTTCCCCCCCCCCTCTCTCTCTCTCTCTCTGTTTTTTTAAATGATCGTAATGAAATTCACAAATTGGGGGCTTCGGATTGACCAACGATAACATTCTATACCAAAAGTATGGTATGATATGATATTAGACGGTTAAAAATTATACTTAAAATAATAGTAATAATAATTATAATAATAATAATAATATTAATAATAATAATAATTATAATAATAATTATAAAAATAATAATAATAATTGTAATAATAATAATAATAATAATAATAATAATAATTGTAATTATAATAAAATAATAATAGTAAAAATGAATTAATAATATTACAAATTATTATGGTAATAATAACAATAACAGTAACATCATCAGCAGCAACAACAAACACTACAGCGTCAATGAAGTGAAGCTTAAATTGAAAAAGAAAAATAAAACTAAAAATACAGAAAATCTGCGCGCATTCCAGCACAAAATACAAAATGTGTAACGCAATCAAATCCATCGCTTCCGGTTTAAAGGCGCAATTAACTGCCTTGGATTACGTATAGCGGTGGCCACAATACTGCCTCTCACCTAACACCAGCTTTCCCTTGGCTTCCCTTCCCGCGGGTCTGCTCGGAGCGGTTCAACTTATTTCAACTTAACCCACTTGATCTGGTAGCGCACTTGTCTCTTAGGCATTATAATGTACTGCCATTTCTTTTTTCAGGTCAGTCTGTGTAGAGTGTATGTATAGTATGTACATATATAGAAGTCATGGCAATCAATTTGCAGATTATCGAAAACATTTCACTTATATATGTTCCTCTCCTTTTTGGACTACAGTGATCGGCATTTTGGAGTTGTATAACTATATCTAAGGTGATAAAATGTTATAATTTTCGCATTATTGGTGTTTTTCATAACGATCATAGAAAGTTCCTCAATTTTCTCAAAATAGTTCAGCCGCTCTTGCATATACGTTTTTTTCTGTTGCTTGGGAGCTTCAAAAAAGTTTGGTCTATAGCAAGTAACATACTTGGAAAATCTATAAAAAAATAAAAGATAAAACTATATACAGATATACCACGAAAATTATTAGCCATAATTCGGGTTCGCTAAGTTAAAACGTTATAGTAGTTCTACAATATGTCATTATCTTAATAAAATTCTTTTATATTATTTCTTACCGAATAAAGGCATCATTAAACAATTATAATATCTATTCTAACGTTTTGAGTAAACATTTAAAAGACTTATGTCCTCAACAACCATTAAAAGGGATAGACAATTTGGGGTCTTTTGAAACAATTCAACCTAGAAAGTAGACTTTTTCAACGTTTACATGAGACATCTTAAATCTTAAATTTGGTTTTCGACCCTTTCACATGTTTGTCAATTCTTACTTTCCATAGTCTGAAATCATTGAACAGGTTGCATACTAAGTTTGTGTATGCATATACTATATATAAAAGAAGATAGTATTATATATACTTAGATTCTTGAGTTGATTTAATTATATATTAATTAAATAATATAATATATAATAAAATAATAATATAATAATAATAATATAAATAATAATAATAATGATATAATATATATTATATTATTATGTCTGGCGATTTTGACAACTATAAGGGCTGTGTACCTTAGCCCTAGATCTCAACTATACATTCATTCTGAAGACTTATAACACATAATACTGGATGTAGCATATTGTAATGGCTCGATAATAGCCATAGCTAAAGTGTTCTTTCTAAAATATGTGACATCACGACCAACGTGTAATTTGGCATTATAACAGTTGTAGTATAGGAACTAAGTAAGTGCAAACCATTTTATAAATATGAAATTAATTTTGTAGCTTGTTAAACTGTTTCCATTCTAAAAGCTGCATATTGAAGTGAGACTAATTTACTTCTTAGTTCCCCTTTTCCTTTATATGTGTATATTAACGCCTAATGATGTTCACTTCCAGCCTCTATAGCCAATCTACTCATTTGACTCAACCTGTCTGGGCAAGACACTCGCTCATTCACTCACTAACCTCCAAGATCATAAAATTAATGATCTCTTTTCTGGCTGTTATGTTTTTTTCTTTTTTTTTTTGGGTGCTTCTTCTACGCCCATCTGCTACTTGGAGTCTTGGTGCTACTGCCTCTGTTGCTATTGCTGTAGCTGTTGCTCCATGACCAAGACAATTTACGTCAATTCAAGACAACCATCAACTACTATTTAAAATTAAATTAACCTGCTTAATTTGCCCTCCTCCGAAGCCGAAACATCCACATAACAGCCCAAACCAATGTACTCCATTCCATTTGAAGTGGAGCTGAGACGCGCCCAAAACATTCACTCGGCACAAATGAAAATCGAAAGGCGCTACTAATCGCTTCAATGCCTATAAGTAAGTAAACCCATATTCAGAGTGTGAGTGAGTGAGTGTTTGAGTGTGTGAGTATGTGAATACATACATACATCTGTCTATTTGCATCTTTGTCTACTGGACATGTCTAAACTGTGGCACGTTCGAAAGCTTCGTGCATTTAACGCATAAATGAACTGTTTGGATACGGCAAGTTTTTTTTTTCGTAATTTGTATTTCGGAATTGGTTTTGGATTTAAATTTGGATTTGGACTTGGATTTGGATATGGTATTGGGTTCAATTCATAGTGTATACGCACTGTGAATCGAAGGCAACGTCGACCCTTTCACCCTTCACCATGAAGTCTGCTATGCGATGGCCAGCTGGCTGCCAAATTTAGCAAATTCGATTTGATTGTGATCGCTCAATTAGCGTAAAAGTAACATGTCAAACCTATTAATCACTTTCAAAAATCAAATAAAAATCATAACAAATTCGAAATTTATCGGAACAAAATTTGATTCAAAAGGGAAATGAAAAGATGACAGACAGATGGAGAAAAAGAGCATTAAAGCGCAGCTTCAGATTCAAGGCATACTAATATTATATACCATTACATAAATGTACATTTAAATAGGCATTGTATTAATTCGCTTCAATTAATTAGAATTCTATGCTCTATTCATTGAACGAAAATGGGCATTTAAAGTATTACTATTCCGTTTAATCGTTGTTTTAATACAATTTTCCGACAACCCATAACTAATAGTATTTTCAATTATGTCAACATGGACGAGCATTATAGGATTTTAGGATTACCCAATAACATGTAATCTTACTATCTAAATTAATTCGATCATGTTTGGTTTCATGTAAATTCATTCATTTCAGAGCCAGTACCAGACCCAGTACCTTTTTGTAAAGCACACAATAGTAAGAAAAAGTATTTGCTCGTGCCGCTGGCAAAAGCGCGTGAATTTAGGCGTAGCCCAAAAATTATATAATTTATTATTTCTTTTGATTGGCAAAAATTTAAAAGTAACTTCAGCTTTTAGCTTTAGCTCTATAGCCACTGGGCTATAGCTTCAGTTGTACCTACAGCTCTACTATTGTGTCCCACTCCCCCCCCCCCCCCCAAAGAGCTAGGCTCCTGCTGTCTTAGCTGTTGGGTATCTAAAGTGCGGGCTGAGTCTGCTTGGTTGTTCTTCGTCCTCGACTTTCGTTCTTTGCCC
>JBANCZ010001926.1:0-18334 GCA_037040025.1 Sphaerogastrella javana | reverse complement strand
TGTTGAAATATTAGGCTCATTTGCTTTTGTTGTTGTTTTTAGTTTAGGAAGTTTATATTTAATTATAATAATCATAATTCGATTCAGCAGCGATTTTAGCTAGAAGAACTTGTTCACACTTGTCCAAAAATGTTTACTAATACTAACTAATGGCACAAAACACACGCATTAGTGTTTCTTCCTCTTCTTCTGTTTCATTATATGGTATAATCTATGTATATATGTATATCATATTGCGCTATAATTGTTCATATTTCATTAAGTACTCTAATAAACAAATTGAATTAAATTGCATAGTTGAACTAGGAAGAGTGTGGTTTTTCTGATTCTTTTTTTGTTTTTGTTTTGTTTCATTAAAGTTTTACTTATTGCTTAAATTTCGTTAATGTTATAGTCGACGAGGTACAAAGTTGAATATATATATACATACACATACATATATATGACGATTTTGTCTATATATATATATATATATGGCATATACATATGAAAATTATGTATGTTCTTTTTCTTTTGTTTGTTTTGTTGTAAGCATAATGAGGTACATATGTATCAACATTTCTTTATTTTGTATTTAATCTAAGTGTCATTTTTTTTTAAGAGAAAGTTTTTTTGCTCAAAGATTTCGATTTCATCCTGAATCAATCAATATATATATAGTTCTAGTTATCATTTATCATTCGTTTTGACTTAATGCTAAATACCACAGTCGAAGTATGTACTATATATATGTATGCACCTTATATATGTATATATATAACTCCCTTTTTTTTATCATTTATATATATATATATACATATATATGCACTTGCATTTATTCAATTTACTTAAATTTATTGTTACTGTTACAGCACGCGCTCGATCTATACACGGTATATACTCGGTATTTGCATTAGTAGCATATTGTTGTTCTTGTTCTTGATGTTACTTTTTTCTGCATCTGTTTATCGATAAGCATTTTTATCATTGTTTATTGTTTGTCTATAACTAATTGAATTTGTCAGTTTTTAGGTTTTCCTCTGCATCGGCAACGACCTCGGCTGCTCCTGCGACCCCTGCTGCCTTTGTCTCGGCGTCTGCCTCTGTTCCTGCACCTGCATCTTCACCTGCATCTGCATCTGCATCTGCATCTGTCCCCTGGCCATACGCTCCGGTTGCAATCGCAGCAGCAGCAACAAGCTGAGCAGCAGCAGCAGCAGCAGCCAGTAAGCGGGTCATAGCTCCATGTGCGTCACGGTGCTGGCTGTGGCATTGGTCACCGAGTTGCACGTCTGCGTCGACATCCACTCGAAGTCCTTGATGGTTGCCTAGACCAAAAAAAAGGGCAGCTCATTAAATCATCATCAAATATATCTAAAATTACTGTGTCCTTGTATTAGTTGAGTCATTTGAGGCCTGTTTGATAGTCTATATACCGTTTTTGTTGCTTTAATCAACGTCATAGGCTACAATGAAGCTACAGTTTTATGATATTTCAAAGTCTAAATTCTTGCTCACTATGACTCGGGCGTTTTTGCTCTTTCAGAGAACGCCCGGAGCCGCGTCAAAGCTTACTACAGGGTATTTTGTAGACAGAAAAGTCACTCTAATTCGATTGTTGCTTAAGTCAGCGTCATAGGCTACTATGGAGCTACAGTTGTATGGTATTTTAAACTCTGAACTCTTGCTCACTATGACTCGGGCGTTTTTGGTTTTCCAAGGAATGCCATAAGCCGCGTCGAAGCTTACTACAGGGTATTTAATAGCTTAAAATTATTGATTGCGCAAGTCAGCGTCGTAGGCTCTGTCGGAATTAGTATATCTTATAGTCTATGTCGTAGTACTTGCACCTTTTTTTATCGTGTTTGCGCTTTAAATTAACGTCATAGGCTATGTCGGAGCTAGCTGTAGGGTATCTTATAGCCTGTTCGACTTACCTTGTGCATGGAGTACACAGCAACCACGACTAGCACATGCATTATGTTATGCGAATTCAAGTAAAAGTCAACCAAACCGGGAAACCATTTTTCCGGTATGCGCATAGCACCAATAGCGCCGCCCAATATGGAAACACCGTCCTACAAAAGATCGTATAGGGTGTTTAAAAAGCTACCAATTATATATATATTACAGATATTATATTTATTATATTTTGATGGTCTTTTTAAGGTCACATTTAGCATACGTCGGAAAGGTAACGCCTAAGCCTTGGACAAGTACGCACAGTGCTATAGGTTACTCGTACTTTGGGCTTGGGATTATAGCTACTAGATCTAGTAGTATTATTCATTATATAACACTTACAACTTCAACCTGTATATATATGCTCAGCAATAGCCACAGCCCAAAAATGTTCATATATTTTATGTTTGTTTTTTGTTTTGTTGTGTTTATGAAAATTATAAAAAATTAGTGAATTTGATGTGGATGGATTTATACGCACCTGCAGGTAGACATGGGATAGGGCCATATGACTGCCTCCAACCATGCCGCGTATGCGCAGAAAAGTTAGCACCGATCGCATGGCGAAGGGTAGCGCAAAACAGAGGCGTCGTTGCCAGGGGGAGCCGGCGGTCAGAGCCTGCAATATTATAAATATTTAGATATTAAAGGTAATCTAATAATAATATGTATGATATTAAGTTATATGTATGCGCTCAAAAAAGCCCTCTAAAGACGATATTTTTATATGTCAACAGGGTGGGTATTCCCAACTATTGAAACCTTACGGTTGTTACTATTTCTTTTCTCTTTCCCACTTCACACAAAGTCCCACTGAAGTCTATCTCCAATGATTATCAATTCTTTCTTCTTTCTGAGGGATAACAGAACCCTTAAAGCATTAGCAGTACTTATACTCTAAAGATTGAAATCTTCTACGGTTGCCATTATAAGTTCGTATAATAATTTAAATTAATCTTTATATAATTTATGTGATATTCGGATGTATGTCCCCTAAGAACTGCTTCTAACGAGCTCTCCAATTACAACTACTAACTGTACATACCCTCTAACACGGCTTTAGTAAGACACCCTCAAGTAGTGACACCGTTTAAACTTTAGGTTTTTCACTCTTTCTCTATAACCATCATAATTAGATTTATTATAAGTGAAGTAAATATCAGTATTATTTATTTAATTATTGATACAAAATTAAGAAAAACCCTCTAACGACGCCACTGTTTATGTAGCTACAGAGCTGTGCTTACCTTGTAGAGACCCCAGAGCGAGAGCAGACAGTAGGAGACGATGATGAACCATTTGAGCAGTGGAGTAAAGCAGAGCGTAGTGGCTGTGACTAGCGGCAGAGCACCTGCAAGAGAGGGGACAAAAATAATAGGAAGAGACACAGACAAATACAGAGAAAGAACGAGAGAGAGAGAGAGTGAGTGATTAGGTAGGAGAGTGTGAGGTGACATCTATTTTGGGCTTATCAGTATTAAGTCATAGCGCTGACTGACTAAACGCAGCTTAGTACGAGTCCAACTAGCACGCGTGACGTACGAAAAAAAAACGAATCTGCAAAACATACAGGAAACAATGAGGAAATGGAAAAACCTGAGCATTTCCGGCTGCCTGGTACTGCTGGTCACAATAAGATCGGCTCTGCCGGTTGAGGCAGAGACGACCGTATTCGAGGGCCTGAGCATCAACACACCTCTGGCGCACGGGATAATGCGCCAAGCGAAGTCGGCGGGTATGAATTCCTATATGAATCACAGTGGGCAGCCCTGTGACGACTTCTACAACTTCGCGTGCGGCAACTATGCCCGAATCAATCCCGCCCAGGAGACGGTCAGCACTGATTTTCTGCGCACGCTAAATGCGGGCTATCAGCGTCGTGTGAGGCAGCTGCTAGCGCAGCCCAAAATGAGTACGGACAGCGCGACAGAGACGCGGGTGCGCTACTTCTACGAGTCGTGCGTGGATGTGGAACAACAGCGGTGGCAGCAGCGCGCCCAATTGCTAACGCTGTTCCGCGAGCTGGGTGGCATGCCGGCGGTGGAAGGAAACAAATGGAACGAGACGCAGTTCAATCCGATAAAGTTGATGGCGCAGATTCTGCGTCGTTTTGGCAAGGTGACGCTGCTCAATGTGCAGGTGGCGCCAGATCTGAGCAACAGCCATGCGTACCGCCTATATGTGGGGCAACGCGAGGATCTACCCAGCACCCAGGCGGTGGCGCTGCATCTCAGCCAGAAGTTGAAGCTGCAACAACAGCTACAGCAGTTGCTTGGTCTCAGCGAAACGCGCGCCCTGGAGACGTCAATTGAGATAGCTGCTCTGCATATGGAGCTTGCACGAGCCGTTGTGGTGGCACCACCCACAGCACAGCCCCGCCTGCGCATGCTGCAGCAGCTGGACGAGAGCTACGGACCCACCCTCAATGTAACACACTTCGTGCAGCTATGGCTGGGCCATGACTACCAGCTGCCCATCTATGAGCAGGGTGAACGGTACCTCTATCAGCTGCAGCAGCTGCTTGCGAGTACCTCCAAACGCAGCCTGGCCAACTACATGTTTGCTCAGTTGCTCGGCGACTTCGAGCTGGACAGTTGTGCACAGCAGACGACACGCCTCTTTCCCGATTTCGTTGATCATCTGGTATACCGTGCGCTGGAACGACAGAATCCACACATACCGGGCAGCATGCGCCAGCTGTGGCAGGAGCTCAAGACCGCCTTTGGTGAGATACTGCGCGCCAATGACGGTTGGTTGGCCCACGGCGGTACCTTGGAGCAGGCATTAGCCAAGCTCAAGGCCATGAGCTTTCACATACTTGGCGCGCAGGGGGATAATTTTGAGAAGGTCTATGGCAGCCTAGTTATCAGCTCGCGGGACTATTTTGGCAATGTGGTGCGCCGTCTGGAGCTACGTGGTGATCACCTGCGCGATCAGCTGCAGCAGTCGCCTCAGGCGACCGGGTACCTTCGCGCGGACACCTCGCCGTACTATGTGTCGGAGCTGAATCGTGTTTATATACCGGTTAGCTATATGCAGCACCGCTATCTGTTCGACGACGCCTATCCTATGGCCCTCAAATATGGCACCGTGGGCTTCCTGCTGGCCCATGAAATGGCCCACGGCTTTGATGATCTATCGCGTGGCTTCGATGCCCAGGGCAACCGGCGAGATTGGTGGGCGCGCAATGCCAGCGTTGAGTTTGAGCAGCGGAAGCAGTGCCTGGTGCAGCAGTTCCTCGGCTATCGGTATCATGGCCAACAGCTTCCACAAATGCAACTCCAGGCTGAAAACATTGCCGACAATGTGGGAGTGCGCATTGCCCACCACGCCTATCTCACCTGGCTGCAGCAGCCCCAGCTGGGTGAGATATCGCCAGCATTGACTGTGGGTGAAAATATGCCTTACATGAATCAATCGCCGCAGCAGTTATTCTTCTTGGCCCTAGGACAGATGTGGTGCACGGATATGATGCCACAGTGGCGTCACACGGTGGCACTTAGCGACAAGCATGCACCCAATGAGGTGCGTCTCAATGTCATTGCAGCCAACTTCATGGCCTTCACGGAAGCGTTCGAGTGCGCCAAGGATGCAGCCATGAATCACGAGCACAAATGCGTTATCTACTGAGCCACCAACACACCCTCCGATCCGATCCGATGGGGAAACACTTCCCCAACGGGCGATCGAATCAAACTCTATATTACATGGGATTTTTACTATCAACAATTATAAGGCACTCGTTGAATGCTGAGAATTTGCAGAATGTATTCGGACCTAATCAATTTTATATAGTAATACAGCTCCTTTAACTGCCTTTTGATCAAATGTTCTTCTATTTGAAATATATTTATATGGGTTCTAATGAAAACTTATTACTTATTACTTGTATGAATACTTAACGAAATTCCAAGTTCACTATACAAAATATTAATGAATAGAATGTGTCTCATTCAAAGCTCCCTCTCTCTCTCTCTCTCTCTTGTTATCTCAGTCTCTTCTCTCCTTATTTTTAGTATTAATATGATTATTTAATAAGTACACGAACTTACCAAAACTTTGACTAACCCAAATGCCAACCATATCGAGCTTGAGCAGCGTATAGTAGACATTCTCACCCTTCTCAATGTTCATAAAGAGATGATAGACAAAACTGCCGCACCAGGGCGCCACAGAGCCGAATACATGGCAAAAGGAAAGGAACTTATAGCCGCTATCCCATGGCATTAGACCCGGAACAATAGCCAGTATATAAAATATAGGTATCGCTGTGAATATAGAATCAAAACAAAATTCGAAAACATTAGATTGAATATGAAACGTAGTATAGAATGTGAATGAATGTTTCAAAACAAAGGTATACTGAATTTGTGGGAATGTGAACAATGTATGAAAAGAATTGATAAACGTAAAGATCGATAGATGTATAGAAACAACTGCATGCACCGTACTTTACAGTCGGTAACGACCTACTTAACAGCCTGCTACTGTAATACGAGGAGGTTTAAATTATTCTACGCAGAGGCAACTCTTATACGTCTAGGCACCGTATAAGAGACCACAAACGCAAGCAGCGATAACTGCGTGACCTAGCCTATCATATGGAGCAGCAGGGGCAGGGAGGAGGGTACATGTAAGCGCTGATAATTCAAATCTACAGAGGCCAGAGACAGACGTCGACTATAGTTGCGTTTGAATTGAAGACGACTACACATGATGTCCGTGTGGAAGACGCGTTTCTTTTGGCTGCTTCTGGCGGTGATTCTATGTGGCAGCCATATGGAAGTTGTGGCTGCACCGGCGGATGATTTGACCACAGAGTACGCCACACAGATCATACGGCAGTCCAAGGTTGCCGAGATGAAGGCTATGATGAATACGCAGATAGCACCCTGCGATGATTTCTATACATACAGCTGTGGTAACTGGCATCGACATAATCCCGCACAGCTGTTGAGAAATATCATGACGGATACGTTTCAGCTGATCTCGCAGGGATTCGATCGTCGGCTGCAGCGACTACTACAGTCGGGCGAAATGAAATCGGAGTTGGAGCAGAAGCTACAGAATTTCTATCGGTCGTGCATGCAACTGAATCAGGAGGATGAGCATTACAAATTGGCCCTAAGGCACATTATACAGGAGTTTGGTGATCTCCCGGTGCTCGCCGGGGAAACCTGGGAGCCCAAGGAGTTCAGCTGGTGGCGCACAGTGGCTCGCATACAGCACAAGTACGGCAAGGAGATTATATTCGCCGTGGAAATAATGCGCGACATTAAGAATAATACGATTAATCGTGTGTATCTATCGTCAGCGGACAATGACCGCCTGAGCAACACACATCTACTCAACGTCCTAGAAGATGCGTCCGTATCGCTGAACCTGCAAAAATACTTTGGTATCGATAGTAAGCTGGCCAGAGACACCGCCAAGCAAATTAACGAGCTGGATCGTCGCCTGGCGCAGGGCTACAGCGCGGGCGCTTCAGATTCGTTGGAGGAGAATCTGGTACTGCATCAGCTGAGCGAATTGCAGGAGCAGCATGCGGCCAACATTAATCTGACTGAATATCTGGAGCTGGTGCTGGGTGTTGGCAATGTGCCGGAAGAGCTGTACATCTACGGGGACTATTTAAGTCAAACATTCGAGATACTGGCCGATGTGCCACCCGATCATATTGCAAACTATATACTTTGGCGTCTGGTGCAGGAGTACCTGATTGATGCCGAACCCAAAAAGCTTACCAAGTGGTGCACAGAGAAGTCGAAAGAGTACTTTGGCAAATTGACTGATCACATGATCTATGAACGGTATCGCAGTCCAGCCGTCGAGGCGCAGGTATACCAGATCTGGGATGAGATACGCGCAACTTTTCGCGCTCAATTGGCGGGCGATAAGCTGGACTGGATTACGAACAGCACACGGCAGCTGGCTATTGAGAAGTTGGACAAGATGCAGTTGTACATTAACGCCTACGACAATGAGAACTTTGAAGCTGTTTACGGCAACGCGAGCATCGATCGCCTCAACTATGTGTCCAACGTCCAACAGCTGCTTCAAGCCCAGGCCAAGCGCGACCTAGCACGCCTGCATCAACCGCCCAGCGCACTGGAGGCCACCGATGTGCTCAGCTTTACGCCTGCCTACAATATTGTGGAGAACAACATCAGCATACCCGTGGCACTGCTGCAGCCCCACTACTTTTGGGACGACAAGTACCCACAGGCGCTGAAGTATGGCACGCTGGGCTATCTGCTTGCCCACGAGATGATCCATGGCTTCGACGATGAGGGTCGCAGCTACGATGGAAAGGGTAATCTGGCCCCCTGGTGGGATAACAAGTCACGCTATGAATTCGAGGAGAAACGCAAGTGCTTCCAGGCCCAGTATCATGCGTACAAGTACGGCGGCAAGCAGCTACCCGAGAGCACCCAACAGTCTGAGAACATAGCGGATAATGCTGGTATTAAGCTGGCCTACCTGGCCTATCAGCGATGGCAACAGCGCCAATCTGATGCAGCCGTGTTGCGACAGGAGACGCTAAATGGTCTGGAACTCAACAATCGCCAGCTTTTCTTTGTGGCCTTTGCCCAACTTTGGTGCGATGATGTCCAGTCGTTGTTCAAGACCTCGGTGGCTGCCTCGGATAATCATGCACCCAGTATGTACCGTGTCATCGGTTCAGTCTCGAATTTTCAGGAGTTCTCCTGGGTTTTCCAGTGCCCACAGGATGCGCCCATGGATCCAGAGTACAAGTGTGCCATATACTGAGCACTTTCTATCTTTTTATAGTGTATTCAATTACACATTTCAACATAAAAAAAAATGTTTGATATAAAATAAACTTAATATGGTGCGTGACCTCTTTGAATTTACGGCGTATATATGTACAATAATACATTTTATTGGAAAATAAGATTATATCTCTGCGGGTACAGAAACTCCTAGAGACAGATACCAATTACAATCTTCTGATATGATTATGTGATCTTCTAATGGTTGTCTGAAGTATCGTGTGCTGAACTTCTTAATGCCGATGCTATATCTGGCTGACAATCGATGTTGTTTCAGATATATGATCAGCAATAAACAGAGAATTTCCACGAATGAATAAAGTAGTATTCATCTGTTGCCGATAGTTCGAAATTCTAAGCTGAAACTACTAATTAGATATGGTATAATAATAAAAAAAAAAGAACCAAAATTTTGTGACAAAGTGTGATATGCATTACCACAGATATATAAGTGAATATTATATATTATTCCATATCTGAGCTTATAATTAATTCAAGCTGATGGCGTACATTTGACATTTATGGCCAGGATTCATGGGTGATTGCTTGGGGCAGTTGAAGGCCCGTGAGAACCCGGCGAAATTCGCGAGAGCTGCCTGAACACGCAGCGCATTGGGTGTGTCTGTGGCCAGCAGGGATTGCTTGTCCCGGAACTGACCGTTGGCATCGTGGCACCACAGTTGTGCGTAGCTGACAAAGAACAGCTGCTGCGGGGTAAGACTCAACTGGGGCAGGGTCTCGGTAGAGAGTGTGAAGCGAGCCAGCTGCTGCAGATAGCTGGAGTAGGCTGACCAGGCCAACTGGATGGCCGTATTATCGGCAATGTTGTCATCCTGCAGATCCGTGGGTGGCAGGTACTCGCCGCCATAGCGCAACCGTTCGTACTGGTGCTTGAAACACCCCTTGCGCTTACCATAAGCCCCCAGAGCAGCGGCATCCCATTGGTCATGGGCATCGAAGAGATGCGCCAATTGCTGCGCCAATATTGAGCCCAGACTGCCGTACCGCAGCGCACGCGGATAGTAGCGTGACCACAGGTAATTGGGCTGCATATAGGCCACAGGCAGCAGCACCATCTGCCGCATTGCATCATATAGAGGCACTGCAGCTGGTTGGCTGTGCCGTCGCAGCGGCTCATTGTGGGCGAGCACAGCGCGCAGATTCTTCACATAGTCGCGTGGGTGCAGCTGCAGCTCCTCGTAACGTGCCGTGAAATTGAGGTCCGCATAGCCATTGATGTGCAAACTAGTAGCATTCATCCGCTCCAGCAGTTGTTCCCGTATGTCCGCCGACAGCCAAGCCATTTGTTCGCCCTCGAGTAGCGCCTTCAGAGCCACTTTCAGCTGCTGCCATAGCGCGGCAATGTCGTTCAAGGACGCCGCATCCGCGTAGTGACCATAGGCCAGGTGCTCCAGAAGCTCTGGAAAGTGTTGCCTGCAGCTGACCATGCACTGCGCCACCACAGGCTGCGTGCGGTCGAAGTAGAAGCGCTGCAGCAGCTGGTGATAGACAAAATTGGCCAGGACGTACGTAGGCGTCTGCGCCAGAACTGCAGCCAGGTGCGCCTGGTAGCCGGGTACGTGCTCGTAGAGCTGCTCCGCTGGCAGCAGGGGTCGTTGCAGCACAAGCTCCGCGTAGCGTGTGAGGTTAAGGCTGTCGCCATAGGCCACGCCCAGCTCAGCAGCGATGCGCGGCTGCCCCAGAACGCCCATCGTTCGCTGTGACATGTTACGCGCCAACAGCTGCTCCAGCTCGGCCAACTCTTGAGCCGTGGTGCTAGCCAGTTGTGGTGTCACGCCCAACTGTTGCTCAAGTTGCTTGGCTATGTACTCAGCCGACTGCGGCTGCAGCAGCGCCGGCTGGCCCACATAGATGCGTGTCTGATTGGACTGGTCCGTCAGCTGCAGCGCCAGCAAAATATCCAAGCCATACTGGCGCTTGATGTGTGCCACCGTCGCCAGCCAATCGAACTGCTCGTCTAGCTGCTGCTGGCCAAACAACGTCATTGCGGGCATGCGTCCGAACTCCGTCTCCAGATCCAGCAACTGCTGCCTTCTGTTGGTGCTGCTCTGCTGCTGCTGCAGCAGGCAGCTGGCATAGAACTGTTTGACCTTGATCACAGCTGGCGCATCCAGCTCCACATCCGGCGGCTGCTCCAGCAATTGCTGCTGCTTGTGCTGATACCCCTGCATGAGCAGCTGTTGATAGTTGGTCTCGCGAGGCTGTGCCGCCTGCGCCGGATTGATTTTCGCCCAATTGCCGCAGCTGTAGCCAAAGAAATCATCGCAGGGCTGCAGAAGCTCCGGCTGCATATAGCTGCGCATTTCCGCGGACTTGGCCAGACGCATCACACGCTGCACATATGCGCTGTCATTGTGAGCGGAAATGAGCTGCTGCTCCAGCTGCCTGTGCGTATCCAGCTTTAATTGTGACAGCAGATGACCTTCTGCCCAGAAGCTGAGGCTGAGCCAGAGCAGAGCGGAAGCAACGCACCAAATGCCAAGCGATTTCATGGCTATACACACACACACACAGACACAGACACAGACACACAAATACAAATAGAGCTCGTAATAGAAACAGAAATGAAAACCTTCCGCTCGCCACACGACTCGACTGTAAACTGTGCTAGAGGCTTCAGATTGAGACCGAGTTGATCGTTTCGTGTGCTTATCAATGGGTCGAGGGACCAACCCGACTGCCCCGCACTGGTCATTGGTCCGGCAAACAGTGCGGAGTACGTGATTAGGCCACAGCTCACGTTGTCACACTGCGACTGAGACTGCGACTGCGACTACGACATTTGCATATATATTACATTAAATTCGATTACATTTTTAATAACAACAGTTGCAGCAGCTGTTATTCATATGCTATAAACAGTAAATATAAAATAAAACAAAACAAAAAGAACCGAATTATGAATATAAAATGCAAAAAGCGCATGCCAATAATATAAATTTGAATTTTAACAGTTTTCCAACACTGATGAAATGCGGTAGCAACAACAGCAAAAACAAAAGCAACTTTTTTAAACTGTAATGAATTCAGCAACAAATATGGCGCTAACAATTCATTCATGTATCTGAATTAAAAGATACCTATAATAAAAAGTACAATAAACATAATACATATATTATTTCCAAAAATCGCTCCCTCAGCTTCAGACTGAATTTGAAATTTGAATTTCACCAATTTCGCAACACTGTTGAATTGCGACAGCAGCAACAACAACAACAGCTCTGGTGCTATGGTGAATTCAGCAACAAACATTGCATTAGCAATTCACCGCTTTAGCTGAATCAAATAATAATAGTAATATGTATAGTAAAAATAAAAAATATTATAATAAATTAAAAAAGCGCGCAAATATTTGTTTGCTCATATTATATTAACAGTTTTGCAACACTTTTGGATTGCAGCTGTGGTGAGTTGAGAAATAAGCATGGCGCCAACAATTCACCACTGTAAGTGCATTAACAGAGCGCTGTTAACTACACCAAACACTGTTAACACAAAAGCCCAGAGCATTTTAGCATCGCAACGTTTCAAGATGTTAAAAAAATTGTAAATAAAATGCGAAAATAATAAAAGAGAGACGGATTTATAAGTTCAGCTCGGAGTGAATCACTCAATTGGCACAATGCAAGCAATTAATCGGACAGGGCCGCTGGAAGCGCTTAGAAATTTCAACTTTTGCTTATCAGCAACGAGCTTCCATGTAAGTACGTACACACATATAATATATAAATATTTATAAATTTTTGATTAATTCGATGTATATATGCGCTGTGATTGGTGTGGTTCTAATCAGTAGTAATTTGTAAATCTCATCGAAAAGTTGGACTATGATGAACGCGCTGTGTCTCCTACTACTGTTCTATGGGCTGGCAGTGTTGCCGTGCTGCAGCTGGGCTCGACCCAGAGACAGAGACCTTGCCTATCTCCAGGACACGGAGGTCGTCAAGGGCATCCTGAGACAGGCCAAGGCAGCGGAAATGCACAGTTTTATGAACGAGAATGTGGATCCGTGCGATGATTTCTATGAATTCGCCTGCGGGCATTGGAATCGGATTAACAGTGCGACGTCGGGTAAAATAACAACCGGATTATTCGAACGTCTGAGCGAGGGCCTCAATCAGAAGGTGAAGGAGGTGATGCAATACGTGGACGAGGAGAAATATCGAAAGGATGGCAACTGGGAGACGAATGGACATAAGGAGCTTTTAAAATCAATCATTTCTGAATTCGGTGAAATGCCGGTGCTCGTGGGCAGCGGCAGCTGGAACGAGTCACAATTCGATTGGCTGGATACCGTGGCCAAGATAAGTTTTCGCTATAATACTGTCATTTTGCTGGGCGTAGAAGTAGACAAAGATTTCGCCGACAACCGTGTGAATGTGGTGTACATAGGACAACAGGAGTTCCCGCTGGCAACGCGCAGCATGTACCTGAACAACCATACGGCTACCTATCGCCATGCCTATACGGATATCATGGCGACAAATTTGCACAAGTATTTGGATATCGAAAAGCCTTTGGCCCAGGCAACTGCCAGGGAACTAATGAGCTTTGAGCTGGAACTGGCCAAAGGCCTAATGAATGATACTGACGACATTTACTTGGGGGATATATCAAAAATGACGCCGTTGAAAGAAATGCAGCGGATGTATGCACCACATCTAGATGTCGAGCGTCTGGTTAACATCTCGCTAAGGCAGAGTGTATCCCGTGCATATAACTATAATCCACAGTACCAGGACAACTTGATCAGGGCCCTACAGGCAACACCCAAACGAACCGTTGCCAACTATATATACTATCGGCTCATAGACAATTTCATAACCAAACTGGGCAATACCGCGGCCAAGCGCGAGGAGAACTGCATTGCGCTGACTAAGAAGCATTTCTCAAAGAATGTGGATAGCATGGTCTATCGCCAGTTCAATAACAAAGACACCGCCGACGACATTGAGCGCATCTGGAAGCAGCTCAAGTCCACGTTCAAAAAGAAGCTACAATCGGACACTACGCTCAATTGGATCAGTAATCAGACACGCGAGTTGGCCATAACCAAATTGGATGCCATGCAGATGCAGCTGAACATCCACAGCTGGGAGCAACTCTGGGAAGAATTCAAACAAATTATAATATTCGATCATTCGAATTTGATCAGCAATCTGAAAGAAATATATGAAGCGGCAGCAGTCCGTGAACGTGAGAAATTGGACAAGCCGGTGCAGCCTCTGGATGTAGGTGACACTCTGAGCTTCACGCCAGCGAACATTCTGGTGGAGAATGTCATCAAAATACCCGTGTCACTGCTGCAACCGTTCTATTTATGGGCAGCCAGTTATCCGAATGCCATAAAATTTGGCGCACTTGCCTCTCTCATTGGCCACGAGCTCATCCATGGCTTTGACAACGATGGACGCAAGTTCGATAAGGTGGGCAACCTCAATGACTGGTGGGATGAATCGTCTACAGATCAGTTTGTCGTACGACAGAACTGCTTCATGGACCAGTACGGTCGGTACACGTACAATGGCCATCGTTTGCCCCGCACCCCGGCCCAGGCCGAGAATATAGCGGACAATGGAGGTGTTCGACTGGCATACAAGGCTTATCTCAACTGGGCGCAGACACAGCAACCCACGGAACTCGACTGGGAGCAATTGAAATCTCTAAACTACAGCAGCAAGCAGCTATTCTTCATCAGCTATGCCCAGGTGTGGTGTAATGATGTGAATCCGCGTGTACGGGATCTGCAGGTCGCCACAGATCAACATGTTCCGGGCGAGTTCCGTGTCATTGGGCCGCTGTCCAATTTCAAGGAATTTGCTGAGGAGTTCAAATGTGCATCCGGCACACGCATGAATCCCGAGAACAAATGTCTCATATATTAAAATCCAATTGGTTTACACCATGAACTGTTCTTCTTCCGAACTTTGTAATTGCTCGAAGCAACAATATTCGTGTTCGAATGTAGAGAATTTATTGTAAATTTAACGTTACACAATCATATTACAACAAACTAGAAAAACAATCAATACAACACTGTCGGCCTAGCCTCCATCAAAGCGTTTTGTTATGCTGTCGGACTTATACTGTAAGCAGTTCAAATTTTCTTTTAAATTCCGTATAACATCACCTATGTTTCTTTAGAAATATTACTAATCGATAGTTTTGTATGCAATTTTACAGATCCACAAGATTTATTGTTTTTTTTGTTACTATCTACAATCTAATCGGCGTGTTTTATATAGAACTAGTTCCGAAAAGTTCTAGTTTTAATAGACAGTATAAAGAACAGAAGGTACGAGCAGTAAAATGGACACCCTGTAAACAATTACCTAATTGAATACGAATCCCAAATAGTGAATACCAAAAGTATCGTATATAAGCGTACGAAGTAATTACAACTTGGTATTAACATGATGTGTCTACGATATACTACCCATATGTACCTATGGATACGGTAGGTATAGTCCGAGCTGCACATCTATACAACTAGTCAAAGCCCTTGACTTGATTCAATAGCGATAAGTTGGCCAACGAAATATGAATATGTTTAGACACCCTCGCCAAGTGAGGGCCTGGTTAACGCAGCAAGGTCTTATCGGTCTATTTATGGGGTCTGCACTTGGCTTTGACCGTGATTTTTAAAGCCATTGAAGCAACCGGATCGATACAAAAGACAACAAGAGCAGCGACAGCAAAAAGGCAGAGCCTGTTGAGGCTATTTAGGGTACGTATTGTAGTAGGGTGGTCTTCTTCTGTAGGAGATGTGTGGGGTTGTTGGGGGTGTTAAGTGATGTCTGGGTGCTGTATGGGAGGGGGGGTTTGGTTTTTTGAGGCAGTTGTCACTTACCGTGTGTGAGTATGTTGATGGTCTCGTTGTGCCAATAGAAAAGACTGAGGAGGCAGCCCTTGAAGGTCTGCAATGGACGATATCCCTGGAGGACATACGGATTGAACTGCAAATACTTGGGCATATCCTGCCAGTGCAGCAGCTGCTGATTAATATTACGATTATTGACTTTGCCGCTCGGTGCTGTTGATGTTGCTGCTAACAGTGTTGGTGCTGGTGATGTTGCTGCTGCTGCTGCTGCTGCTGGTACGGCTGACTGTTGCTGATTGTTGCTGTTGCTGTTGCTATTGCTGTTGCTGCTAACTGTGTTGGTTGTTGGTGCTGTAAGCAAGGCAGACATTGGCGTTGTTATTGTTATTGTTGATGTTGATGATGTTGGTGTTGCTGTTGCTGATGTTGCTGATGTTGCTGATGTTGCTGCTGTTGTGGAAGCGTTCGTGGAAGACGTTGTTGATGCAGCGGATTTGAATGACACCATTTCAGAAATCTCCATACGCCCCGCATCCCCAGCTCCAGTCTTATTGCTAAGAGCCAGCGCCATAGCTGCTGCCGTCACCGTCGTCGTCTTCTTGGGCTCATCAGCTGCACTGACATGGGGACCAGGTGTTGCTGGTGGCGTGACCGACATGGACTCCACGTTGCTGCCCAGCTGCAGCTCAGTGCATTGGCCCATTGTGGGCGACGCTACATGGGGGTGCGGTGCTGTTGCTGTTGGTGTTACTGTTGGTGCTGTTAAGGCATAATTCGTTGGCGGCTTGGGTTTCGCCTTGGGCTTGTTATTGAGCAGTTTCGTTGTCGAGGATTTGCTGGAGTCCGGACTCAGATCGACGACAACAGCAGCAGCAGCAGCGGCGGCAGCAGTATCCATGGCCTGACTCTGGAGCGTTGCTCTCTCGCTCTCGCTATCTGTCTCTCTCGGGCACTCTCTCTCTCTGGGTTGGGGATCTCTAAATGAGCAGCAGCAGCAGCTGAAAATTTTTAATAATTTAAGTTAGTTGGTTTAAATATATTTCTTAATTAATTCTATATGCATTATTATTTGCAAATATTTTATTACTTTGAAAATTAAAAAAAAAATTATTTCATTTTTGCCATTTTGTTTTATTATTTAAATATATATTTTTCATTTTGTTATGTAATATATGAATTTAGTTTAGTTTTTATTTCTTTTTTTTTTGGTACTTTTTTCTGTACAATATTTTATTTCACTTTACACTTTTATTTCACTTATTTTTTTAATTGTGTTTATTAATTTTTTGTTGTATTTTATTTTATATTGTTTTATTTTATTTATTTTTTATTTAAAATTTTTGTTTTATATAATTCTTATTATTTTTACGTTTATTAAAAGCTATTTTCGAACACTAAAAAAAACGTACTTTATAATTATATTACGTAATTTTATTTTGATTTTTATTTGTATTAATATTAATCATACTATTTATATTCATAATAATATTATAATTTTAAGAATAATAATAACTTGCAATTTTTACTAAATAAATTTTTAAAACTAACCTCAAATATTCAAAATTTATATTATAAATGTAATACGAAAACAAAACAAAACAAAAACAAAAAAAAAAACGAATACAAAACCGAAAAGAAAAATTAACGAAAAACTATCTGAGAATTTTACATAAGTACAGGCATATATTTATATTACTAACACCAAAAAAAAAAAAAAAAATGCTCTGAGTCGCCGGTTTGTTTTCTCTCCTGGTTGAAATTGTTCCAAATGAAAATTCACAGTGAATTTCATGTCATGAATTATAAACTAAGCATGCAGTGGCTATAAATGCTTCAAATAGAGAGAAACGGAGACAAACAGAGAGAAGGATAGAGTGAAGAAGGAAGAAAGAAACGAAGAAAGGGACAGAGAGAGAGGAGAAGCGTTAAAGTAGGCATAGAAACGACCTTTTCGCATGTTACGTATACGCCACGTTGTCCTGTTCTACAAAAAAGCACGTGCTACGTCAAAGAGACCAGGACAATGTCAACACACACACAAACATACACACACACATACAGTAGCAGCTGCCTCGTGACCCAAAACTGTGCCTACACACACAAACACACACACACAGAGAGAGAGAAAGTGTGTGTGGTTGTGGGCGAGCCAAAGCCCTAAAAATTGACTATAGTTTGCTACATTTGAGTGTTTCCTATGTTTTTTTTTGTTGTTGTTGTTGTTGTTTTGTGAATCACGCGACTTTGACGTTTGGCAGGCCCGGCCTTAGGTCTAAAAAATCGATAGGGTATACTTACAACTGGCATGAGGTTGAGGCTGTTTTTCGTTTCAAAATATGCAAAGATGTTTGTAAAATTTTATATATTGCAAAAAGGCAGCGAAATTTGCTCGTTGTTGTTGAATTTGATTGGGCGGGTATGAACACGTTTTTGGTTAATTTGTTGTTGTTGTTGTTGTTGTTGCTGCTGCTGCTATGAACTTTCTTTATAATTATAGCAAATTCTACAGCGCTCGCATTGAATTAGACGCGGCATTACCAACGAAAATTTATTTATTATTATTTATTTATTATCTGTATTTAAGCCATATTATTGAAATTTGTTTGTTTAGATTTTTTTATTTTTATATTTTATTTATTTATTTATTTTTTTGTTGTAGGGAAGCAGGAATAAGGGTAGGCTGGCTTAACAGCTTGAAGTCGGCTTTAATATTTAATATGGCCAGTAACTTTTGCTCTTTTCATATAGATATATATAT
>JBANCZ010001925.1:0-18339 GCA_037040025.1 Sphaerogastrella javana | reverse complement strand
AAAACGGCGTATAAAAACCCTCTCATGCCCGAAATACAATGTTGCGTATATGCAACAGCGGGCATGAGAGGGTTAAAGACCCAGAAAGAGCTTCCGCACAGTAAGCACACAGCTAGGAACAACATCGGGACCTGGTGAGAACACCGGTTTTAAATTTTGAAAGAAATTCACGAACACGGCCGTATCACGGTCAGTGTTAAAATTCAAAACGTTCGATAAAATTTCATTCGCGCGAATGAATCGCAAATCGCGTTTTGCGATTTTTCCAAATAAAAATTATTTTTTACCGTGTAGAACGAGGTATAGATGTACTTGCAGCAGCAGCATACTTTTAGGGCGCCATCGAAATTTCTCATTGGCCGAAAAAGAAGCGAAGAAAAGAGGCAGAAGGGGCGTGGCAGACTCCACAAAGTATGCATATTCTCGATCAGGAGGGGATGCGCAATCGATTGGGCCAAAAATCCACCCCCTCCCGTCCGAATTTCGCCATTTTCCCACCCAACCTGATTTGACGCGCCGTCGAAAGTATGCAAAGCCCGCCGTCAAACATGCGGTTTCACACAAATTTCAAACGAGCAACACCACTGTAGCACATCTTGCGGTGCCGCTCAAAAGCGAAAATCGATCCCGTTACTCGATTTCGGCAATTTTGACCGATTTTCCGAATTAGCGGCCGATTTTCCGGACATGGCCCAATAGACTCGGCTACGCGTCCTAATCGAGAATATATATACTTTGTGGGTCCTGTCACGCCCCTTCTGCCTCTTTTTTGATATTTTGTAGTTTTCCCTTTCTCTACCAGATTTTTATTCGATTGTATTCGATTGCTGCACTAAAAGAACTAATATTTATAATTAAAACATTAATTAAAATTAATTAATTCGCTAAAAATTTAAAAAAAAAGAAAAAATTTAGACTTTCTTTTTAGGCATGCCTGAAAGTATGCTACAATTTCGGGCAGCTGTCAAATTGTCAAAATTTGCATAAAAAAATTTAATTTAATTTAAAATTTAATTTAATATATATCCCACTTGGCTGGGAGCTGCTACCCCACCCGCCGCATTCACCAGACTTGGCTCCTTCCGACCACCATTATGATTTCATCGATGGGTCACGCATTGGCTGAGCAGCAGTTTGATTCCTACGAGGAGGTCGAAAAGATGAACAATTTTATTGGCCTGGTATCCACAAATTGCCAGAAAGGTGGTCAAAATGTGTAGAAAACAATGGCCAATACTTTAAATAAAATGTTTTTTACTTTCCCATAAGTAATTAGTGTTTATCGCTCATTTCATACCGGTATACCTGGTGTGTACCTACCCATCTATCTACCTCCCTATCTATGTATCTACCCATCTATCTATCTATCTATCTGTCTATCTACCCATCGATCTGAATAAGTGATAGTCAGAAGGGGCTAAATCTGGGCAATACCGCGGGTGGGGTAGGACTTTCTATTTTAGAGTTTCTCAGTATGTTTTCACCTGCTTCGCACCATGTGGACGAGATTATTGCTATGACAGATTCAAAAAATCAGGTGGACGTAGTTCATCCAAGAATACCGGAATGTACACTTGCTAATGTCATTACTCCTTTATTTGAAGATGATAAATTTAAGGATGTGGAGCTTCCGACAAGAGACGGACATACGATTCTAGCAAATGACTATTCGTCAAAGTACGAATAATCGTGTTTTGCACTAAGTCCAAATGGGACTTGTCGCTGGCTGCGCCGCTGCCTAATAACCGCTTCTGTTTGGCTGATTTGCGTGAGTAGACAAACTCGGAGACGAGAGAGCCGCAACGGAGACGGAAGTCAAATGTTTGATAGTAGCGACTCTTGAAATCCTTGCGCGGATCATAGCCGTAGCGGACATACAGCGTACCCCAGCGAGGGTATAATGCACTTCAGCTTCTCGTTTATCACGCCGGATTCGTAGAGCAGAGCTATGCATGTCCAGATGGGACTCTCGGCAAATAGTTTCTTGCATCGGGCTGTGTGGGAAATGGATCTTGCATATTAAACGACACTGTATCATGCGCATCGTAATTCGATTTGGCAAACACGCCCAACGTTTCCTGCTGTTCATTGTCCATTGCACTTGATCCAGTAAACATGTTAGATTACCACTGGCAATGACATATTCGCTCTTGATTGTATAACCCAGGGGCAGATATTGAAAATCACACAACGACTCAAAGGCAAAACTGCGACTGCAATGACCCAGAATGCGCACAAAATGTTTTGGTGGGCGTGTCTTGTAGTGTTTGTACCGTCTGACCGTTATGGACAGGAAAACCCCAGGATTTGTCTATGCAGTCACCGAAAACTGGCTTATTGTAGGGATTGTTTGGATGATAATGCAGCTTCAAGCGTTTCTTCTCATCGCCCAGCACCTTTGATATATTGTTCAATTAGGTATTTTGTTTATAAATTTTGATTGAGGAAATGTTGTTGTCACAGACATAAAATATATATAATCATTTGATTAGCCATAATTAGCATTTCGATAATTATATTAATTAAAAACTAGCAAGACGATAGCAATAGTAATCGTAATCGAAACGCAGTTGATATCGCATTCGATGACCAAATCGGGTCAAATTCAATTAATCATAAATGCCAAATTTGGTTCACCATTAGCTCATATTAAATTGAAGCGCCATAAATGCTAAAAAACAGCAAAAAAAAAAAAACAAATATGAATCAATTATGGTTATGGCTAAGAGCTGAAGATATATATGTATATACATATATCTATAAGATGTGCCAATCGACAGCAACAGCAGCAACAACAAACAAATTGCGTATGGCTTAAACCAGTTCTGGAAAATGCAAAAAAAAAATTCGAAAAAAATAGAAAAAAAAATGCATCAATTGGTTAAATGATTATACCATATGACCGGCAAACTGGCAACTGGCAACTGGCAACTCGCAACTGAGAGCTTGACCAATTGATAATGCAATGAATTGACAAACGAAAAGTCGATGAAATATGAAATGGTATCTAGAGCGAATGAACAAGCCTGTGTCTGAGTGTGAGTGTGAGTGTGAGTGTGAGTGTGAGTGTGAGTGTGAGAGTGAGTCTGAGTGTGTGTGATAGTGTGTGCTAAGTTATAGATCGATCTGGCATTAAGAAATATGGCACACCTGCGCAAGAGCAGCTATGATACCCGATCATATATTTATATATATACATATCATATATATATCGATGATTGGGCATTGACTGCACAATTTTCCAGTTGCCTGAACAGCAGCAGGAGGAGGGGGGAAAAAAAGGGGGAGAGATTGATGGAAGAGAAGCGAGAGTGACAAAGGAGGAGAAAGATGGAGGGGGAGAAAGATTGAAGAGAAGAGTGCAAAGGCAGGGAGGAGTTGGAGGAGAAGAATAATAGAGTAAAAAGAAAAAAATGAAGGGTATGAGTGAATTAGAGGGAGAATGAGAAAGAGAGAAAGAGGAAGAGGGTGGGAGGAGTAGAGCAGCGTGTGTGCATTTGGAATTACACAAGTTATCGTTATCGATAACAATTGAAGCATGTCCAGTCGGGCACAAAGTAACAATAAATATGCGAAAAGTGAGTGTGTATAAGTAAAAATTCAGTGTGAATGTGGGTGTAGGTGAATGTGAGTAAAGGCGAATGTGAGTAAGTTTGAATGTGAATTTGAGTAAGTTTAAATAAGAATGTGAATGTAAACGTGAGTGTGTTTGAGTATAGATGAGTGTATACGAGTCTTTTAATGAAAGTGTATGTGGATGCGTATATAGGGGTGTATGATTGTCAGTATGAGTGTCAATGTGACTGTGAGTATATATGAATACATGAGTATGATCAGCATTGATCGTTTTTGGGCCAATTTAACGCTGTTGCCCACCCTTGGCTGCCTACCAAAACGCTGAACCTACTGTTCGTAGTATTAACCCTTGGGCTTTAAGCCCAAATTGATAATTTAACGCTTCAATTGAGCCAAACAGATAGACAGACAGACAAAGAGAGAAGGACAGAGGGAGGGAAGAGCTACTAAAGAAATTACAAAATTAACAATGAGTCTACATCATATGGCTTGAAAGAGACCTGTAAAATTCTTTGGCCCAGTGCGCAGACAAACGTCAACCGTCAACACATTACCAATTTATTTTTCTCTTTTAACGAAATTTTTATGCATTGTCATAATTTCTAGCACATTTGCCAGACATTGTCTACATATATCTATATTTCATTATTTTACGGCAAATGCGTTTCACCGTTTTTATTTTTAATTGTCATTTGAATTAAGAGCCCTTGCATGGCGAGAGAAACATGAATATTTTCTTTCTACTCAGTTGAACATTATTGCAATTTGTATATAAGATTTCCATTATGATCGTTATGTGTTCGTAAAGATATATAGATATTGTTTAAAGCAAGTCTTTGAAGATTTATCTCTTGGTTTTTGTCGATCTTTGAGCTTAAAATTTTCACTCATTTGATATTGTTTTAAGTGAAATGCGGAAGTTGCTCTTACCGTTGAAATTTACATGGGAAGTAAGTGAAGTTGGCTGCGATTCGAAATGCAAAGAATGTCAAATCTACTCTACACTAATTGAATTTCTTAATATCGTAATTTTCTATCTATACAAATTTATAGTTTACCTTAAAATTAAAGATTTAATTTACATATTATTTTCATTTAATTTTTTATTTATTTTTCTAGAAATTTTATTAAAATATTCATTTAATTTTATGGAATTTTTCTATTCAATTTGGTCTAGGAATTTTTAAAATTGCTTAAGTTGGTTTTTTTTTCTTCTTTTCTTATCACTTTTGCTTGATTTGTTGTTGGTCTAATGAAGTCATCTGTCAGATTGCTTTAGATTTATCTAATCTGCTTGACTAATCCGTTTAAGCGATTGCACTAAAAGTGTGACAGACACATCAAAAACCGTTAGTTATGAGCCACAATTATTATCATCATCATCATCATTATCAGTCATCATTGCATAATTTCATCTAGGGCAATTTTCCCATTTAAACCAAGTAAAATGTTATACAAAATACTTTTAATTAATGGCAATTTGCTCATTAGAGTGAAGAAAGCAAAGTTGGCTACGGTTGCAATAAATATATGGGCGAAATCGTTAAGTTGGCTGCGATTAATCAAAGCTAATTGTTTAACACTTGGAGAACCTTTTATTGGCTTTGATTGAACTTTCCCAATAAAAACTTCTGGTAGATTCGTTAAATGAGAAAAATTGGCTGTGTTTGAACTTGAAGCTGGCTGTGTTTTTACAAAATGAAAATTAATTTATATTTTTACTTAAAATACATTATTGATCAATCAAAGGAATTTGTAAAGTTGGCTGTATTTGATCTTAGCATTTGTTATTGAATATTCATCTTTCTGATTGAGAGGAAATCAAGTTAAATTAAAATTTATAGAGCTTAAATTTAGGCATAATTTTACAGAATAAAGAATGATGAAGGTTGCATTATTACAGGCATGATTGAGCAATGAAAATATTAAAAAGTCATCATGAAAATTTGTATAGACCTAAGTTGACCGCCTTTCTATAAAATATAAGTTATGTAGATTCTAAATTATCATATTTAACCTTAATATATTCAACATTATTAATGCAAATTCTAAATTGGGATTGACAATTAGAGATATAAGTGATGTAGGTTGCATTCAATCAAAGGAACATGTAGAACTCTAACTTGACTGTGCTTCTGTCAATAATGAATGATGGGGATTATATGGATTCTATCTAATAAAGATATATACAAATCCTAAAGCCTTTATAACTGCAGTAATATTATTAACGCAAAAAAATTACCTATTGATTGAGTGATTGAGCATATTAATTGAGCTTCTCCTTTCACCCTGGCTGACATTCGCCTCGCTTTGGCCCATTCAATCGGGTTAATTGTTGGCATATTTCGTCGATGTTCCTATAGATATTATTGTTTTAGTCTCTATGTGTATTGGCCTGGCGCTTTGGTGTATAATGGCAAGAGGGGGGGCGGTTGGGTTGTAGAGGGTGAGATGCAACTAAAAGCGATTCTCAGATTGGTAAACAAAAAAACAATCGATAAATTTTCAAAGGCCGATTGCAAGTGGCTATTGTTGTTGTGATTGTTGTGATTGTTGTAATTGTTGTGATTGTTGTAATTGTTGTTGTTGTTGTTGTTGTGATTGTTGTAATTGTTGTTGTTGTTGTTGTTGTTAGGAGCGCCAGCGGCACAGTGGGTTGCCCGTGTTTCGCCTTTGATGCTTCAGGCAATTTATCAACGCATTTTATTGAGTGTTTTTTTGTGTGTGTTTTTGTTGTTGTTGTTTCTCTCTTCTCTCATTCGCATTGCATTTTTAATTGTTGCCGCCTGATGCTGACCATAACACCACAGCCTCCCACACAGCCAAACCCAACACAAAAAGAAGGGGAGGAGGGCGGGGCAACAACTTGTGACTTGGCATAAATTTGTATACAAAAAAAAAGGAATTCCTTCTTTTTTTTGAGTTTATATATCGGAAGTTAATTTATGCTAGAGCAATTGAATGTGCTGTAGGTGCTGTATTTATATATATATCTATACATATTTAGTTGATTTTTTTTTAGAGAATTTTTCTACAATTTTTGTTACACTTTTTTTGTTCATTTTCAATTGTTTATATTGAGGTGGAAAAGATTTGTTGCTGGGCGCAAACATAAATTAGTTTGTCAATGCGAACGCATTTCCATTGCGTTGAAATACAAGTGAGTGTGTGTGAATACGAGTGCGTGAATACAAGTGTGTGAGTGAGTGTGTGAATACACGAGTGTGAGTGTACTCAAACGAGTGCTCAGCGCATATATTTAGGTAGCATTGCCGCCTCAAATGCCAAGAAAACTTAGTGCATCTTTTGCTACTTGCCACAACAAACAACAACAACAACAACAACTAAGCCTGGAGTTGCCTCTGCAGCTGCAAACACCACAATATAAACCCCATCTCAAATCTCTCAACTAGGCAGCAGGTGAAACTTGCGCCTGGACAGACCACTTTTGCAGGCCAGGCTAACTGCCAAACTGGTCTCTGTCCGCAGTCCCATGTCCGACGTCCATACAGTCCGAACCACCCAGCACCACCCCCCACCCCTCACCCTGCCGTTTGAAGCAGCAGCCGTGTGTCTCTATTAAAAATAGTCTAATGATCAATGTGCAAACTGTGCGCTCCTCCCGCTGCCATGCACTGCAAGAAATACGCACACAGTTAATAAAAAATGCAAAAAAATCATGAAGGGAAAAAGATTTCCTAGGCTTGGAAAAAGAGAAAAATATTTTGTTAAAATTGTAAGCTTTTTAATTAAATTTTAAAAATTTCTTGAAGTGCATTTACATATTTTTATATTTTATATTTTTAATATTCTTAATTATAAATTAAATGAAAATGATTGGTATAATACTAGAAAATGGGAAAGGATTTTTCAAACTTATTGAAGAAAATTGATTTCATTTAATATTTTATTCCTCTGTTTTCTTTATTCATATAATTTATTTGTATATATTAAATATAATATTTATATTTTTATTATTTATAATATAAATGAATACAGAAAATAAAAATTATTTTAAAATTTTTTAATTTTTATTTTAATTTGCCTTAACATTTTAATCATATCATTCAATTTTCTTTTTGAAAACTCAAAGGAAATGTTTCATTTCTTCTTTAAAAAATACTAAATCATATTCGAATATTATATTATAGCATTTATGCAAATATGGTAAAGCAAAATATTTATTTAATAACACTAAATGCATTTAAGCTAGATTTTTTCTGCAAGTGTACTGCTGCTGCAGGCCATATGCAAATGTTGGGCTCAGGAGGGAGGCGGTAGGCAGCGGGCATCAGGGAGCAGCGAATTGAAAGCATTGGACGCACAATTCTCAGTTCTCAATTCAAGAGCAGCTTCTAGTTTGTGCTAGGGCAAATAAAAAGAGAGAAAAAAAGGAATAAAAAAAACTATATAGATGCAACAACGCCAGGTGTTATGCTCTTAGATGCTCCACATAGCACGCCACTCGCACTTGCAACATGCAACATGCAACAACAGCAACAGCAGCAACACTTGACAGTCCAGTTGTTAGTTGATGTTGTTGTTGCTGTTGTTGTTGTTGTTGTTGCTGTTGTTGTTGTTGTTGTTGTTCTTGTTGTTGTTGTTGCACCGCGTGGGCTTATTACGGCACACAAATTGCATCTTCATTGAGCGGGGGCATTTTTTAGTTGTTGTTGTGCTGCTATCAATTTGTTATGAGGAAATTAAACTGATTTCTAGCTACCTCTACCACCTCAATTCCCTCTTCAACAACATTTCCATTTCTTCAACTCCCTCTATGTCTAGTCTACGTCTTCTACTCTCCCTTCCTCTTCGGTATGGTCTCCATTTTAAACTCTTTCTTACAGCTTCCTATGTGGGCTGAAGGCGCCAGTGATATCTCATTTTAAGCAGAGCAAAACAATTAATATACCACTTATACTAATAGTATTAATACTACTACTACTACTATTACTAATACTACTATTAATATAGCTATAGCTTTTTATGGTTTCTTTCGGGTCTTATCTGTTTGTTTCCAAAAATGTTTTCCGTCACACTTTGATTTTGTTTTTCAAAAATTGAATGAAACGAGTTTCATCTGAAAATTTGTTAATTGTTATCAACTAATGGCCATAGATTTGTCAAACAAAAAATCCCACAAAAAAAAACTCATAGCGAACTAATTGATTGAAGCTACATTTTAAGCTGCTGTTGTCTTAATTTATGTTCAGTCGTAATGATTTGTTAAAAGGTCGCCCCATAACGTTTTCAGTTCCAATATCATACACTATAAAGATGATGTTATATCGTTTTGCTTTGAGTGTGTAAAAGCCATTAGAAACGCCGCTTGATAGCCTCAAAGAGTGCGTGATAAAGTGGCATAGAATTTGAATTATATGGAGCATATAAGAATAGATATATATGCCGATTTTAAACATATTATATTCAATTTATTAAATGTTTCTAAAAAAAGATTTCATTTGAAAAAGAAAAAAGAAATTTCATTTGAAAACCTTAAACGTTTGAAGTTGAGGCACAGGGTTTTGCTTGAGACAAACAGCATGAAGTTGGTTGCGATGTATGTAGAAATATTGTTAAGTTGGTTGCACTTAAAAAATGACTATATTTAAAATGGATGACTTATGTTAAAGAGCTCTCATATTGATCAACTTTCTTGAGGAAGTGAAATTTACAAGTATCTTGAAAAAATTCTAAGACAATATATACTATAATTAAGACATATATTAAGCCCACTTTACAGTTATACGCATATCCTGTAGTGCATTGAATTATGTGCGAATTTGAAGAGCAAGGCATAAATTATTATTGATAAAGCGGCAGTTGTCACTTTTAAGCTGTACATTAGCTCCGACTCTAATGAATAATTATGGCTAATTGATGCTGATAAAAGCTGAAAAATGAATAAATGAATGTGTGATGTGTGTGTGTGTGTGTGTGTGTGTGTGTGTGTGTGTATGTCTGAGTTCTATCAATTAAATTGGCCTCCCAGCTTCAGTGAGTTGGAATATGAATGAATAAACAAGTCGCTTGGTCAGTTGATTGGCAAAAAACTCGAATTGAATTCGAGTCTTAAGGTCTCTGCAAATAGGCGGAAGTAACGTCAGAGTTATCTATCTATCTATTTACATATGTGTATGTGTATAGATATATATAAGTATATAAGCCTATCGCTGTTACTATCTCTAGCAAACAGTTAAACTCAGATGCGTCACAGAGTCACACGATGCGATGCGAAAACGAAAATTTATATAGGTATATTTATAGATATATATATACATATGTATATATAATATATATATATGTATGTATGTATGTATATATATCTAAAGATTAAGCTTAAGATAGTGGCTAGTATGTACAATAGTTGTAAGGGGGGCATTTTCTTAATATTCATTCATAATTTGCGCTGTGGCTTTCGTTATATACTCGTATGTATCTACGTATCTATGAAGTACACAAACAAAAGATACACAACGTATCTAGCTATAGGCATTTGGATGACTCTGTGTGTGTGTGTGTGTGTGTGTGTGTGTGTGTGTGTAGCATATTTAATTTGAGGCAAACTAGCAATGATTAGGAACATCCGGTTTACTAACCGAAAAACCAACCGAACAACGAAACAACCGAGCGAACCAACAACCGAACGAGTAGCATCCACAGTCATTGAACAGTAGCTACAACAACAACAACAATAACAACAACAACAACAACAATGACGACAACGACGACGACAACAACACTCGAGTTGATTCGTTTTCGTTCTTATGTCTACACTGAGGGAAACTTGGAAGCACCTTCTACTTTTATTTTGTTTCTGAATCAATGGATATTCATAATTCAAAACCTGCAAACAGTTTTAAGGCTTAAAGTTATTTTTTTCATAAAAACTCTCAAAATAAGACTTTAAACTACCTAAAGTAATAATATTTGAAGTCTGTCGAAACCATAAGGACTTAAAGTAAGACTAAAGCTTCGAAAAACCCATTATTTAAAGTCGATTAAGTCTATTCAAGAATGAAATTTAATTAAACAATAAAAACAACTAGAACTAAGTGACTTATACAAAGTACAAAGAGTTGGTTTTTAAGAATTAAAATAAGACCAAAGCCTCGAAAAAAACTCATGAATAAATTTGGATTTAGATTAATCAAGCATAAAAGATCTACAAAAAATAATCTCCATAATATGTAATTAACTTTTCAATAACGAAATTTAGTCTATGAAAAGAAGCAAACTAAAATCAACAGTCTTAAAATAAGTTGTAAAAGACTACTTTAATGTATTAAACCTAATATTGCAGTTTCTTAAAGAGACTTTAAAGTGAGCACAAATAGATAGCTTGACAATCCAGGGATTTGCAATTTTTTCAAGTGCACTCCGACAACATGAAGCTCAGCAGCAGCAGCAGCATCAACAGCATCAGCAGCAGCATCAAAAACGTCATCATGATGTACGTGATAAACATCATCATCACTGAGTGGGGTGCCAGCTGAAGCGCCAGGCATTTGCTGCTGCTTCAAACTTTGGACATAAAGCAGAGATAATAATGTTGTCGCTGTTGTTGTTGTTGATGTTGCTGCCGTTTGACTGTGGATGCTGTGAAGTTTCTGTTTGGAGTTGGAATTGTGTGTAATTTGTTTGCCGGCTACTGCTGCGGCTACTGTATTTCAGCTGGACCCAAAGACGGGCAGACAAAACAGACAGATCGACGATCGGACAGACAATGAACTCAGGCATCGCCACACGATCGAAACGGTTGCTGTTGTCGTTGTCGCTGTTGTTGTCGTTGTTTGTTGTTGCCGCGTTTCGAGCAGCGGCATCTGATGCCATCAGCGGCAACATCCCAGTGAGTTTTATCTTCGGCTTTGGTTGTCGCTTCTACTTCTTCATCATCTTCTTCTTCTACTACTTATGCCTCTTGCGCTTTAAGTTGCGGCCTCTTCCTTAAGCTCAGCGTGTTGTCCCCCCCTCGCTTGATGACGCCCTGTTTCTGTTTTACTGCATCTGCTTGTCCTTTTTAGTTGCTGTCTCATTAAGTGTTTGAGTTTTTATTAAGTTTTTAGGCTCCTGAGTTTATTTCGCATATTAATTATAGATGTAAATATCTCAGAGGGGTTCTGTTTGTTGTTAGAGCATCGGTGTGGAGCCCTATAAGCAGGATAGCTCTATGATCTTGAAATGATCGCTTATACTTTTCAATTTATAAGCAAAATCTGTGCTCTGTAATATGTAATATGCAATATGTGATCTCTGATCGGTATTATGTCATAGAACTCTGATAAGATCTATGATCTAAAAGATCAATGAGGTTTCAACTATTGTCTTCCTGCATTCATATTTTATGATGTTTAAAATACAAAGAGCCTTATGACATAATAAAAGATCAGACTTTTGAATAGGACCTCAATGATATGATCTTCAAGTTTTCCATTCCTATTCTTACATCTCTTTTTGGGCTAATAAGAATTCTTGGAGCTCCATCTATGGTACCTTTGATTTATTTTTGAAGGACCGTATAGATTCTCTATAACATTTGACTATATGAAAATCAACTTAAGGGACCTTTACATTGTAAATCCTGTATAGATCTATACAAAAACGTACATTTGCGGGAAATATCTATAAATGTTGTCATTTCTTCGATTAGGCCAATTCTAACGTTGCCTAATTTATAATTTCCTGCACATTTGTTTTTCCAATATCTGTTAAATATTTACAACTCTTCGACTTGTATTTTTGCCATACTAAATATGTGATTTAGAGCTCCCCATGCACAGTTATATATAGTAGACTTCCGATGCCAAAGATTCAATCTTATCGTATCACAGTTGATTGACCTCATTTATGATATTCTATGCGAAATCTCTTTGACCACATCCCCAATGCATAAATTAGTTTATTAATTACAGTTCGAACTAAACACAAATCAGTGGGTAGCAGGCAAAAAAAGAAAAAAGAAAAGAAACCTGTGAAAATCTCCCCTAAACCAATTAAAAGACAATTAAGATCATGTTGCAGGCCCCAAAGTATACAAAAGTCAAAGTCGGCGATCGTCAGAGCGAGTTCTAGTGGCAGACCAATGTTGTTTATGATCTAAAAAATGAATTGTTAATTAATAAACTCAAGCAAAAGAAAAAAAAAAAATCGAAAGAAAAAAGAAAAGCTAGGGAAAAGCTTAGGCAAAAAACAAAAAAAAACACGTTTACTGCGGAAACATATCCTGTGTGCATTAACTGTTTTACACATGTTTCCGCACAGCGATGGATGGAAAATGCAGCAACAGCTTTTCCAGTTTTACGTGTTGTTGTCGATGTTGTTGCTGTAGATGTTGCCCATGTTGCTTTTGTTGCATTGGCTTCCTTTACGGTTTCGCGGATGCTGAAATAGGTTGACTTGGGCTGACCAAACGCCGCACTCTTTTTTTTCTTTCAGAGCAACAAAAGCGGGTTGTTGCTGTTGCTGTTACTGTGACTGTGACTGTTGCTGTTGCTGATTTGAATGTCAGATACTGTGAGATCCTGAGCAACAGCTTTCGCATTTCATTTAACGCTGCGAGTGCGCACCCCACATCATTCACCAGCTCAGAGCTCAGAGCTCGGCTCAATATCTGCTTAAAATGATCAGAGCGCGCAGCTTGCAAAAGGAGTTAAAAAAAAAGAGAAATGTTGCATGTGCGTTCGTTTCTATTTTTTTTTTTTTTTTGCAGTGTGTGTGTGTCTATGTGTATTTTCTCACATTGACCGGATGAGCAGCTGCTGGGCAAAACTGGGCAACTGGGGATCAGGTGAGGATGAATATAATAACATAAGCCCCAATATCAACAACAACAGCAGCCACAACGGCAGCAAAATCGAACCGAACCGAACTGATGAAACCAGTTTCATTGAGAAAACGTAGGAAAAACACCTTTGGGGGCCAATGGGAGATAGCGGTACGGAGAGGGCAAACAGGGTGCTACAGAGAGGAAGGGAGAACAGGGAGCACTACATGAATTAATCACTTCGTTTGTAGTGGGACCGAAGCAAGCACCGGCGGGTGGTTGTATCTGTGTGTCTGCGGATGTCTATAGCTACAGTGGGGTGTTCGTGGGGTGTTCGTGTGTGTAGGGGAGCTACCTCGTGCGGTGGCATGCACAATTTTTATGAATGAAATGATCGACAGCTGAATTGCGAAATTTGTTAAACAACAAAACACAACAGCAACAGTTGCCGCTGTGATTGTTGATGTTGCTGCTGCGGGTGCTCCGGGTGCTGCGGTTGCTGCTATGATGCCCATTGATCGATCCAACAGGTCGGCGGGGCCTCATACAGACAGCAGGTCGGATAGACAACAGGTCGGATAGACAACAGACGTCGCCTCACAACGCTCGATACATAATTTCTCTTAATTATATTGCCGCGATTCAGCTTGTAGAGTTTAATGAGTGTTGATTTCGATGCTCGATTTATGCATAGCCATAAATGAGAGCCCTATAACTACACTATATCTATATCAATATGTATATGTATGCATACAAGCTCTTATGGATCTACAGCTGAGCAAATCGAATTTAATTAATCGATTGATAGATGTGAGCATCACAGAAATTGTTTGTTATATCAATCAAAATTTCGTTACACTTTTGCCCGATTTGTGCATGAATTATGATTTATGTTAGCATTGATTTTAGTATTACTAAATTCAGGAAATTTCTTTAATTTTCCTTTCGGATTGTTTTTGTGGCATACAATAATAAAATATATTTATTAATTGCAAAAGGAAAATGTGCGTTTCCGCTTATAACTTTGCAGTTTCGTGAATGTTTATAGACTTTAATATTTCTGGTATTTTAATATTCATATAAAATAATGCTTATGGAGTGACGTTAATAGATAGTAAAAGCTATCTGCATGCCAAATTTAGTAGCTCTAGGTATTGTAGTTCTCAGGATCTAACATGAAGTACGCATAGATTTCCCGCGGTAATTTCATTTAGTATTAGGTAATATCATTCTGAAAATGCATTGCAGCCTCGACTTGATTCAAGGCGAATGCAATATTCTTATTCAATATTCAGTCCATTCATTTCCTCTCATAAAGTAAACTTTATGACTGTAAAATGCACAAATTTGTATCTATGGCACATAAACGCCTATCTATGTGTGTGTGTGTGTGTGTGTGTGTAGAAATCTGTAATCATAATCTCAATGACTACACGCTGCACTTCAAACAGTTGCCAAAGTGTCTGTTTGATATCAGACACATAGTTCCTACACCGCCTGCACTTTTCTTCACACCTTCTGCAGTTGCACACCCAACAACTTTACCCCTCTGGGACCACCACCAACCCCCCTATACCATCTCGATGGGGCCTAGTGTTGGGGAATTTACCGTAGCAGACGTACTGCAGCCACAACAAGTGCAATGGCAACAAACATGAAAGCAAATGCTTTGATCTATCGACTGCAATAACAACTAACCCCCAACCACTTTCCCAACTTCCCCCCTACCCCCTACCCATTGGGTACATTATGAAAACCTTGTACAACTCATAATTTTCTATGTGAAAATGATTTTGGATTTTAATTGCGATTAGCGTTTAGGCCTAAAGCACAGGAAACAGAAGCTATAGCGTCTATATCTCTGTGAAAACATATCTGTATAACAAATCGTTTTGGAGCATCATAAAAATGCGTTTTTGTTGTATATTTTTGGTATTTTTTTCGGTGGGCGTGTATCCGCCCCCCGCGTTTTTTTTTGCGCCCTATTGTCGTTTGATGTTTTTTCAACTGTTGGATTAAAAACAAATAAACAATGCGCCGTTTTTTTTTTTTATGCGGATGCGACGATTTGCCACCCAAATTTATTGCTGCACCTCATTTGCTAGCCAAATATATTGCCACATCTATATACTAAATAGTTGGGTCTGGTTTTATATAGAAAAACGACTAAATACTAAATATATATTGGGTAATCTTTTCCAGAATTTTAGCATAATGCTAAACGTACTCTTTCTATTTTTTTGCCATTGTTTGTAAACATGACAAGTTCCGTTGAAAAACAAAAACTAAACGAGAAATAAAATACCATGCAGTACAGTCGGATGCACTCGACAAAAAGCTAACGGGTTTTTTCTTTTGTATTTGTGAATAAACTTAAATAGCAGAAGGAATAGCTGTATATCTTGTAGAGAAATCTTGATCCGTTGCATTGATTTTCTTGACATACTTTGTAGATATAGAAAATTTGAAATATTCGCAATTTTTATAGAGTACACATCTAACGAAATACCAAATTTGATCCACATAGCTCTCATAGTTCCAAAGATTGCTGTAGGCCAACAGAAACAATATATAACATCTACATATATAGAAGTACAATAGGGAAGTGTACACACAGTGATATATTTAAGGACACATTCAAATAAATCGAATATACCCCACTTTACAATGATCTAGTGTAGGCATATCGAAACGTATTGAACGCCGTGCAGTCTGTTTGTGTTTTTTACATGTTATAGCTCCTGTTGTTGTTGTTATTGCTGTGTTTGTTGCTGAAACAGAATACTATACCCATAAGTTGTGCTGCCTGTACAAATATGAAAAACCATAATAATGTGTGTTGTCTGTGGCCAAAACAAAAAAAAAAAAAACAATCAACATATTAAAAATGAATTTATACGGTTGCTTTTAGCCAGAATCCCCAACCAACAACTACTCTACTCTACTGCGATTGATCTCAGTTCCGTTCCAAAGTTTTTTCAACCTGCCTCCACCCGCAAATCCTCCCTCCATCGCTTTTCACTTTTCCAGGCTTTGCGCGTGTCTCGCTCATTGCGAATGGATTGGATTCACGGCGCAAAATGTGAGAGTTTTCGTTTGATCATCAATTTTATTACATAAATGGCTCGGGGTGCTACGTATTTGTTCTATACCCTGTACATAAACTGAGTAGTAATGGCATGTGCAGTGGGTGTAAAGTATTACAGTAATTTCAATTTCTTTGATTCTTTCTGTAAAATATTGGATCTTGAGACGTTGAGAAGTTTTAGTCATAGTAGGAATATGACAAGATTGAATACGTTCTTTTATTATTATGTCTGTTCTATTTCATAATAATTTGATCAGGGGCTTTTCAATCTTAATATTGAGATAATTCTTTAGATCTATTCTGAAGAGCTCAGCTATGAATCCATTAGAGTTCTGCCTTATTTTGAATACAGGGTATTTCTTGGTTCATGCATCTTTTGTGCTATCTTTACTATTGTAGTATTTTCATTGTATTTATGGGGGATTTCCAGTCTCTCTATAAACATACACACACGTACATAAACTTATACTAACACACGATCTTAGCTATCGATTGACTTTGGGGCTGCATATATAAATTGTATTTTGTGTTGATCGTTTGCTAAATAAACATTTTCATTGCTCTGACTATTGTATTTGTTGTTGCTATTGCTTTATCTTTGGGTTTCAATTTTATTTTACTTCTTTGTTTTCTTGTGTTCACTTTTGCGCCATTTGTCTTTTAAGATATGGTTAAATAATGAAATTCAGTCAGCGAAATTCTGATAATAAATTAGTCCACTGGGAATTTCAGTTATAGCGGGAAATTTTGCTGTATTCTGATAAATAATTCGAAAGAATGCTCGAATAATTTTGTAAAAAATATATAACAAAACAGAGAGTCATGCTGTTCGGTGGATACCAACCGACATTATTGATACTAAGGCTAAGATTATAAAATGTATCTTAAGTTTTTCAGAGAGATTTTGTAAAGTCTATGTCAAATAATCATAGATCAGTACGGTCGTACACCCTTATAATATACCACACTTATAGATTTGGCTTAATTTGTTAATAAAGTATAAGAGGAACAGTCGGGTCTCACATACATCTGTAGGATATTTCAAATTAACGTGCAGACCTCTTAGCACAAATGCAATTAGTAAAAGTGAATGCAACGCCCACTAGCAATTAAAAGCACTTTAAGGCAAAGAGATTGAATGAAAGAAAGATTGACTAAGGGGACAGACTGACTGAATAATTGACTGACTGACGAACTGACAAAGAGACTGGCTGATAGACTTACTAACTGAAAATATGACAGTCTAATGATAAAGTTTTACAAAAGGCAAAGAGATTGGATGAAAGTAAGATTGACTGACTGACAGAAAGTCTGACTGATTGACCGTTTGACCGTCTGTAAGTCAGAACCGTTCGACTAACTAAGCGTAATTGAAGTTTTACATAGAATGCTTGGCGCACGCGCACAGCCTTATTCATGTTTTGGATTTTGTCTTTCATTTTACGTCAGATTTCCATAGGCTAATTGAAACGAATTAAAATTGAAAGACGACAATTAAAGCTGAAGCCAAACAGAAAAAGACTTAAAAAAAAAAAGACAAAAATGTCGCTCTAAGAGATTGTCCCCTAACCAAATTGCAGCTAAATGACAGACCAGACCATTGTGATATGTCGGGAGCTTATAGTACTATATGTTGTCTGTGTGGGGTGGATGCGCCGTCGTCATTGCAGACAGTTTGACTCGTTGCGAGTTGATTTTGATAAGGCGTCTATATGTGATTATATTACTCAGTCGATATTGGTGTAGTTCTTGGAATTAAATCTTCCACTCTGTCGCTGTGCCACTGGCTTAGTTATCGCGTTTAGTTATCGCTGCATATCTTTATAGCACACACATAGTACAAATGTATGTATACATATATATATATATATATATATATATATATATAGTCGTATATATATATGGTACGAAG
>JBANCZ010001924.1:0-18339 GCA_037040025.1 Sphaerogastrella javana | reverse complement strand
CTGCAGCACCCAACTGCGTGAGGCCGCCTGACAGATGATGGCGCCTGGATGCTGTTGCTGCAGCTCGTTCAGCGCGGCCTTCGTGGGCTTGGGGGCAATGCGCGGGGGAGGCGCACGTGGCGTTTGTTGTTGTTGTTGTTGTTGTTGCTGCTGCTGCTGCTGCTGCTGTATCGGTGGCGGTGGCGGGGGACTGCGAGGTCGCTTGAGCTCAAAGTCAAGACTGCGCTTCTCATTGTTGTCATCGCTATAGATGGCCGAATCGCGGAAATCATGCTCCAGGCTATCCTCCACCTGTTGCTCATACTCGAAGCTCTGGCTGCGGCTGTCAGTGTTGCCGGATCGTTTGCGCTGCTGCTCGCACATGCTGTCGCTGGACGTGCATGACGACGAGGTCAACGAGAAGACGGAGTCACGCTGCAGCGATGCCTCCGAGCTGGCAATAATGCTGAACAGTGTCTTGGGATCGGCATAATCGACATGCGCCATGCGCTCACCCACCGCTTCGCTGCCCTGGCGATGCAGTATGCTCTGGCGGCACATCTCGCTAACATCGGAGACCCGACGCTCCGGCGGACGATTGCTGCGTCCAAAAGCCATGCTCAGGTTGTCAATTGATTTGAGAGCGCGTGGCAGCAATGAGATCTCTGAGTGACTCACATGCTCCAGACTGGGCAGCAGACGTTTCATCAGGTTCTTTGGTATGGGACGTGCATACGGCGTTGATGCTAACGGCAACTCCGGCTCATCCAGGCTCAGATTGATGACAGTGTTTTGGCTGTCCCGCTTAAGCGTGGTGTCACTGCCGCTGCTGTCACGTTGCTCCTGCTGGTGCTGTGGCAAGACCTCATCCTCGCCCACGCGCTGCAGCACACCCTCGGGTGAATACACCAAGGTCACATAGTCGGATTCGGGTCGGGCGGTTGCAGCGGTGGCACGCTTCTCGCGCGGCTTGAAGTACTGAACGGATTTGGCGCGGCTCAGCACCGGCGAGAACTTGTACGGCACGTGCACATTGCGCAACAGTGTCTCATAGATGGGCTCCTCCTCCAGATCTGGTGTGCTGTGCTCTGATGGCGACGACTTCCTCAGCTGCTGCTGCTGCTCCAGTTCCAATGGCGGTGGAGATCGCGAGGGTGGACGTGGTGGCAGCGCTGGTGGTGTGTCTGGAGACGGGCTTAGAGCTGCGTCGCGTCGCTGCTTTTGCTGTTTCTGCTGCTTGTTGTAGATGCGCTCGAACTCCTTGTTGTGCTTCAGCAGATCCAGCACGATTTCTGCATCACGTTTGGACTTAGCTGCAGGCGTAAGTTTCTCCAGCTGCTGTCCAGTTGTCTCCAGCTGCAGCTGTTGCTGTTGCTCCCGATCTTCCGCCTCCTCCTGTGCCTCCTCAGCCAGCTCCAAATCCTCTGTGGATTCGGTTATCTTGAGCACCGTGCTATCAAATTCACTCAGATCCATGTAGAACTTGGCACTACCACAGGCCTCCTTGCGGCTGCTGCGTTGCTTCTTCAGCGTGGCAATGCGCTTGGGCATCGTCTTGTGGTTGTACTGCTTCACCTCAAAGTAGCCCTTGCCCTTGACCTTGCGCTCACTTAGATCCGGTTTGCTGCCACGCAACGAAGCACTGCTTTCCTCGCCGCCATCCAACGCATCGTCGAGGCCCATGCGCGGGACCGATTTGCTGCGCTCCTTCAGGGCCTTGTAGCTAAACACCGGGCTGTGGGACTTGGTGCGACTCCGCTGATCACGCAGCACGCATAGACACTCCTGCTGCTGTTGCTCCGTTTGCTGTACCGCACATTTGCAGGACTCCTTGGACTTGGTCTCGGTGCCATCACGCTTACCACTGCGATACCGTACGGCTGCAGCAAGCTTCTGAAGCGCCGTATCATCCAGGCTGTTGTTGCGGGACAGCGGCTTGGATGGCTTCATGTGCTCCGCCTCCGTTTCCAGTTGCTGTTTCTCCAGCGACTCATTGAAGCTGTCAAAGGAACTGGAATTCGTGATGGTCTTGCGCTTAAACTTCAAGTTGCGCTGCCGTATTTCGCTGCGTCTGCACGCATTCCTGCGCTCCAGATACGTCGGTGTCGCATTGCTGCTGCTGTTGAGGCTCCACTTCCAGGTGCTGCGATCGGGCGTGCGATCTGTAGAAAATGTACCATACTTGACATTAGTAAAAACCACTAAAAGTTAATCAAAGCAACGTGTTAAGCACAAAGCAAACGGATGCGGTAGATGGCTGCATGGACAAGCACCAATGATAAGCAAGATCTAAATCAGAAATCAGAGCAACTGCATCTTAAGTTGCTTTACATGCACTTGATATACAAGTTTTAGCTGTCAATTTTGATAGTATCTAGTTGAGCTTGAAGTTGCAGCTAGTTACAGCTGTAAGTTAAAGCTTCAGAGGGCTTAAGTTGCGTGCAACAACTATTTATAGGATTTAGGGCTGTTTATTCTTTTATATAAATCTTTATATTAATTTAGTAAAATATTGAAAAAAGAAATTTACTGAAGATACTTTTACGGTAACTGTTATTAATATCTATAAATTTACTAAGTTAGCCAAAAGCTTTAAGACATTAATTCAAAAAGCTCTGTAGACTTTAAGCTTCAATTATAACCAAAAATATATTTTTTCTTTTTACTCAGAGATGAATGAAACTTTGGATATTAATAGCATGCTTACTTAGACTAAGCGTTAGATAGTAGTTAGTGTGTGTGTGTATGTTAGTATGTATATGTGTGCACATGCTGGACAATATTACCAGTGGAGCAATTGGGGAAAATTAGGGTAGAATTCGGGAAAGATAAAGCCAATATCAAACACAAGCCAATTAAACGAATGGATTAAATTTGAGTAAACTCAAGGTACTTACTAGGCTTTTCAGTAATAAATTAGACTACGCCAGCGCCAGCAAAAATAAATTTTACTACATACGATTAAACGATTAACTATCAACGATTAACGATAAACGATAATTAACGTTAGCGATAACGATTAGCAGTTAGCAAATTCAGCTAGTACTGGCCACATTAATATTACTTAATTATAGTTGGAAATTTGATCAATTTTTATAGTTTTTTTTGTTTTTTTTGTTTTTAGATCAAAGTGGAATAGAAGTAGTGGTAGTAGTAGAGTAGTAGTAGTAGGAGTAGTAGCGCTTAGTTCAGTCTCTGGTGTTTTTTAGCCTTTGGGAACACGCCTTAGAAACTAATTAAAATTTTCGTTTCTTGTTTGGTTTGGGAGGTTTAGTTTTAGAATGCATCACTGGTAGTACTACAATGGTAAACATATAGCAAAAAAATAGATAGATATGTATATATAATATATATATATATATATAGAGAGAGTAATATTGACTATACATTAGAGAGAGCTTAACTTAAATAACAACAAAAACAATACGAATTATATATATATAATATACAACTAGTTAAGCCAATTGTAAACAAAAAGTTTTGTAGCTTAGATTAGTCACACATAGTAGATACCACAACCATAATTATACATACAGACCAAAACACATAACCCCAGCATGACAAAAAGACGACGATAGTATAAAAAAACTCTTAAATCAAGGAGCGCATCCAGACATTGGACACATAAATCAACTTGGCACAGCGACATCGCATTGTCAAAATGAGATATGGCACGATTTTTGCCACAACTAACTACAACTACAGCTATAACTACAACAACAACTAAATAGGCAAACTTCACTATAAAGCTTTCAAAAAGAAATAAGCACAAGGCTTCCCCCCCCCCCTCCACATACGTGTAGTATTTACACGATTATGTCACTAGGCGAACAGCTGGAGCCTATAAAGTGCAGCTGCACTGCAAGAAAATTCACCTTCACTTCCAACTCACAACTAAAGTTATGTTATAGCCTTTAAATCTACTTATTCAGCTGCGAGCTTTCAATCTGCTTTTATGTTGGATTTATCTAAACTTTTGGGCTTTTACTTTATGTATTTCCATAGATGTTCCGGACTTTTTCTAGCTGAAGCAGTTCTAACGTTTTAACTTAGATTTAGTGTATTTGTCTATGTAGCTTTTTACAGCTTTCATATTTATTATTTATATTATAAAATTTATATTATAAAAGTTCAATTTCAAAAGTTTCATTCTACAAAATTTAAAATCAAGGTAGGATCTGCTTAATTGCAGCTCTGTCAAACATAGTAGCCTGCTTTATCTATCTATAGTTTCCAAAGCTTCAAGGTTTTGAAAGTAATATTTTTGACAGTGTAGTGGCTGTGCCCGCATAACTGTAACTCTAACTGCAACTGCAACTGCAACTGCAGCGAGTACACATCATTCAAGCAAACAAAATTCATTCCTTTCCAACTTGTTATGTGTTTCGGTTGACAAACAAACAAAATACAATAAAACAAACATAAAACAAATACAGCAACAAATACTTATTATAGAGCTAAGAGCGTTAGATAGATGTAGAGAAAGAGAGAGAGGGTTGGGGCGCATAAAAGTAAAAGCTTCAAGTGTTAGTTTTTTTTTGGAATATTTTTGTGAGTGTGTCTCTCACCTTCCTCGTTGCCCAGCTGATAGACAAGCTCCTTGGCCCGCGTGGGTATATCAAGCTCCTCGAGCATAACACCTTTAATGTGCTGCGTCCAGATGCGCTTCTGGTCACGATTTCTGGCCGTCAGTTTAATTTGATTGCGCGGCTCATCGAAGGGAATCACGTAGAAGCTTGTCGGCTCCCCCGGCAAATGTTCGCTGAGCATCAGGTTCTTTTGCTATATGGAATAAAAAGTAAACTTTAGTTTAGTATATGTGTACACGTTTATATATATATATATATAGTGCTTTGAGAGTCTGTGGCACTACAACTACAACAACTCACGGTGATGAGGCTCTTGAACTGCAAGCGTCCGTCCTCCTTTTGCTTCGTTATGATCAGCATCGTCTCGAAGAGCAGCACCTGACGCGGCTTGTTGTGCTGCTCCATCAGCAGACCCTCGTGGCGCAGCTCACGCAGCACGCTGAGATCTGTGGAAGAAGGAGCACAAGTGGTGCCAAGTGCCCAAGTGGCAACTTGCACAGTTAGCCGACTTTTCAATGCAGACAGATAGCTAGAGAGCGAGAGATAGCTCAAGACATTGTTAGAGTTTCTGCATTTCCAGGAAAATGCTTTTTCCAGCAAATCTGTTACAACATTTAATGCTTAGTTCTATTTTTTCGCTCTCAGATTTTGTTCAATTTCATTAAGCTTCTCTACTTGAAAAATAATTAAATCTCTAATTGCTATGAGAATGAGCTGAATGAAAAGGAACAATATTTCTTAGGCAATGATGCTCTTTTGCATTAAAGCCTTTTCATCTTAAAGCTAGTATTTAATAAATATCAAGAGCAGCTTTCAGTCAATGCAAATTTTATGCTGCATTAAGCCATTTTTATCTTAAAGCTACTGCTTTCACTGAAAGCTGCACTTGCTTTAAAGCTTTCACTTAAGTAAGGCGTGACGTGTCTTAAAGCTTCGTTCACAAAATATTTGCTTGAGTTTTGAAACCTTTAAAGCAAACTTGGTTTGTTTTAATACAAATTGAAATATAATATGTTTCGCTGAGTGTAGTACCTGGTCCCATCCAGCCATCCAGTATGCCAGATAGCTCCTTGACGCGACTTTGTTGCTCCTGCTTGCGCTTCACTTGATCAATATTGTGTGCCACCTGGCGCATTATGACATACGCCTCGTCCACCTCCTTGACATCACAGTGTTTGCGTAGGCTCTGCTCAAAGAGAAATAGAAATGGGCATGAGTATTCAGTTCATTAAAATCTGAAGTAGTTGCATCATGATGATGATGATGATGATGCTGATGACAAACTTACGTCAAACAGCAGATGATACTTGAGTATACGCTGCACAGGCTTCAGAAGATAGGAGCCTAGGGGCAGGCGATGTTGCAGCAATTTCTGCGTGGAGGCAAGCATCGAATTGGTGTGCTTCGCCTGCAACAGTTTGGTCAACAATGATATGGCTTCCGGGTAGCTAGTGCTGCAAACAACAAACGAAAAAACAACATATAACAATAACAATAAAGCTCTGCCTTGTGATTTATGTGCAAAACATTTTGAGCTCTTCATCAAGCGCACATGAAATTTGAATTTAAAATCAGCTGTAGTAGGAGTAGCTCCAGTAGGCCGACCAAATGATATATGCTGAGCTGTCAGCTGGGGCGACAAATCAAACCGTGACCATCAGCACAGCACAGCACAGCACAATTGGCTGATCAAATTGACAGAAGACAGGCAGACGTTTTGGACAGACAGACACACCGACAGTTGACTCTTAAATGGAACATGGAGCATGGCGTGCCTGAACTACCAACAGATCAAACAAGAGCCTCTATACCCATCTTACTTGCAATACTTCGTGTTTCGCTGCTGGCTAACTATAAAAAAAAAGAACAGCTACAATCGAGATCATTTTGGTCAGCAGCCGTTACACAGTTCTTTGCCAAGTCTATCTTAGATTTAGGCAGGCACGCCAAGCTGCCAGCAAGCGAACCCAACTCTTCGCTGTAAGCTGACAGAGCAGGGAATTTCAATCCTGGGTCACTGCCAGCACGCTACGTTTTAGCACATACAACAGAACTATTAAACTTAATGAATTATAAAACGCTTTCGTTGGCTACAAACTGCTCTTTCTAACATATATAAATTTAGGCAGCTCTTAAAAGAAGTTCCCTAGGAATTAAAGCTGCAAATTGCGAGCAAAGAACACATAATTTTAACAAATTCCAAAGCTATAACCATAATTTACACTACGTCAATATAAATACAATAACAAAATACAAATACAATAAGTATTAAAGCTCTAAAAGCTTTACTATAACAGGTACTAGATCTCATACTTTCAAAAATAATAGAGCTACAGATTTATGCAGCCACTCTAATACAAATTCGGCCTGTCGAAATGCCAAATATTTACACGAAGAGCTCAAAATAAGTTGCTTAGGTGTTAAAGCTTTAAATGAGCTTTTTTGATTAGGTACTATATCTCTTAATGTGCTTTACCAATATGTTGTGTACACGTCAAAGCGTTCATGTAGATTTATGAAACATTTGGCTATTTTGCCCGGCTCCATGCCAGAGTTGATGAGCTGCTGCAGCAGCAACGAATTGAAATCGTAAATCTCTTCAATGTTTGCAAAGAGTATTTGCAATTCGTCTAGACGCAAGCAGGCACGTTCCTTCCAATCCAACAGGTAACTGGAAGAAGAATAAACTAGACTTTAGACAGTTGCAAATAGAATTTTGAACAATTTCAAACAAACCCCTTGATGACCTGTCCGAGATCCTCGACATAACTGCGCTCCGAGTCGACAATTTCCAGGGAGGCGCGTTCCAGCACGCTCATGACCGATGTATGCGACTGATGATGATGATGCAGATGATGGTGATGGTGATGATGATGCAGATGATTATGATGTTCAGGCAGATCATTCTCGCTCTCCGCCAGACTCTCAACACTTGCCAAATACGATGTGGCCGCCAGCTTGCCATTGAGCAGCTGCTCCGAGCCAGAACTCGAACTGGACGATGTGGAGCATATGGAGGACGAGGACAATGGACGATTATTCAAACGCGCCAATTCACTCAATCGCGCTGTAAACTTCGGCTTGATATCTGTGAGCGTATCCAGACTCTCTGCGGACAACTTGTTGGCCTCCTCCGCCTCCAGCTCCGCCAGCTGCTCAGCGGTTGGCAAACGCAGCGGCATGCCGCTGCCCAAGGTGCTCGCCTTGCCCTGACTCTTCTGCTTGGTACGTGCATAAGTCTGTAGCGGTGAGCTGCAGCTGCCGGTGCCGGCACGTGGTGCTGATACACTGCGTACCAGTGGCTTTCCCAACAGCGGCTTATTGATGGCCTCCACCAGGGTGTCACTGTCTGTGTTCGTCTTGCCCAGATCCAGATCGCTAAGCGTTAGCTTCTCAATGTGCTGGGCCACCAGGTCAAAGTTAATGGACTCGACAAAGGAAGGCTCCGGACTCAGCGGTTCGCTGGCCACCACAAATTCCTTGGGTCGCGTGGGCGTATTGGGCTTGGCCAGTTGGGCGCTGGTCACGGCCAGCTGTTCCATTTCTATAAGTTTGATACTCTGCTGGGATTCGTAGCGTGGCGGCAACTTCAGTTTGGCAAAGGGTTGTCCCTCAAAGTGAAAAGGTGTACTCGGTGCTGTCTTATTCGTGGGCGTCTTATCTTCATCCACGACAGCTGTGGGTGTGGCTCTTCCAGAGCCTGTTAGCTTTCTGTAGTCGTTGCTAGCTTCCAAAGTAGCGACCAAATCACCGCCCGACTGAGTGCTCAATTTGCCGGTGATCTTGGACAGCGGTAGATGGGATAGCTTCAACTTGGTTGGTGTGGCGGCCACAGTTGGTGGCTTCACATAACGTACTGGCGTGGGACTACGTTGTAAGTGTTGCTGTTGCTGCTGCAGTGCCTCAATGTCTACAGCATTAACGGGCTGTGCGTCGGCGTGTGTGATGATGCGCTGTACATTTGGCGACAGCACACGTATGTTGTTGCCACGTCGCGATGTGTTGCTGCCACTCGAGGCGATGCTGTGACTGCTGCCCAGCTCCTGACGCCGCTGCACCACCAAACGGCTCAGCTGCACGCCATCCGCCTCATCACGCAAACCGGCAACCACCAGTGGTGCAGCTGCAACAGTTCCTCCTGTGGCTGCGGCTGCTGCTGCTGCTGTTACTGTTGCTGCTGTGTCTAGTGTATAGCTGTTGGTAGTGCTAGTGCTAGTGTTGCTGGTGTGACTTGTGTTGCTAGTGTCGCTGCTGCTGCTGCAATTGCTGTTGCTGCGCTTGGGCGTTGATTCGGCGCTGCTGCTGCCTTGATTGCCGGCAACCGCCGTCTCTTGGTCGCACTTGCCGCCTGTGGTCCCAGTGCCAACGGCCAGGCTGTTTGTCAGCGTGTCATAGAAACCCAGCAGCGATGGTGCCAATTCTGTGCTGCTGCCTGCAACAACAACAACAACGACAAAATTGAAAAATATATTAATAATGATGTCTATATATTAGAGCGCGTAAAATAGTTAATAGTTTGCCAGGCGACACGAAAGCCTTGGAAACCTATCAAAAGGTTTACCCTCTTCCAGAATCCCTCTCCCAATCTTTATTTCGCTGCCTATAATTGCTCTAGCTTTGCTGCTTTCGTGTAAATCAATAAGCGCATTACAACCACAATTTTCAAAGCATTTTCAATACAATTGATCGTTTTATACATATAGTATAATTGAGTAGTACCCATACTAACATATTGCATATACATATATAGACCATTATAGATGCAAGCAGCTTTGAGATCATGATCATGTTCATGATCTGCATTCCTTCTGCTGATTTATGCGCTGAGTTTTTGTATGATCTTTTGTTTTCTTTATGGAATCATTAAAGCCATTGACTATTGACTGCCAAACAACTATAATTTATAAATCAACTGTCAGATCTAAGTATAACTTTTCTCTGTCTACGTCTATGTGTGTGTATTGTATTTCATATTGAATAATGTTATTAAATTCGCAGTTCTAGAACCATACTTTGCAGTTCCTTTTTTTATTTTTTGTTTGATTAATTGAACTATATGTGCGAAATGATGAGCAAAGGCTAAGGAATGCTCTGTCTCCCCTGTTCCACAGTTGCATGTTGTATGTTGTATGTTGCCTGTTGCCAGTTGCCGGTTGAATGTTGCAGCTGACAGTTCTTGTAGTTGTTGCTGTTGGTGTTGAGTGTTGCTGTTGCTTGTTGCTTGTTGCATTGCCATATCAATTCACATGTCAGGCCAGCGGGCAAACTCTGACTCTGACTCTGAATCAGAGTCTGACACCAGATCTACCTCTACCTCTTCCCCTACCTCTACCACTACTTTTACTCCTCTACCTCTCTGACTCTGAGCCCGAGTCTGGCCGTATCAACCTACTTATTTATGCAACCAAACAGAAACTCAGCCATGAGGCCTTGCCTTGACTGATGGCCGCGTTCTTTCAGTCCATGGAGCTCTTGTTACTGTTGTTACTTTGCGTCCTGGGGCTAAACAACTCAATACATCAACTCGCCAGCTTTAACATATTTCATTTTACGCAACAAAATTATGGCAAATATCACAAAATTATGTGATGCGGTTGCCGTTGCTGTTTCTGCCTATCGATTGTTAGACGCCCGTCTCAACTCTACATAAAAAGCTAAAACTAATAGAATATATTATAACGTTCTAAGAGATCTTCCTACTTACTACATACGCCTAATCACAGTTCTCTGTATAAGCTATTCTGGAGGAGATCAGATCTGATATATGATTAAATAGTCAACTAAATTTCCTTAATTTTCCGTTTTCCCCATTTAGTTTTAAGAGCTTATCCAAGGTCTTACTTACTTTACTACTTAAAGTTACTGCATTTGTTTATACCCCATACGTTTTCTCTTTTAATATTTATATCGCAGTTTCCACATTTTCCACACATTTACGTACACTAATGCTAATGTCTAATCTTTTAGCACATTTTGTCTAACAGCTAGGAAAGATCTGCCCACAGTTTAGCTCAGCCTGAAAACTATGCCGCGACAGCTGGTGCCGGAGCTGGTGCTGGAGTCGCAGTCTCAGCAAATCAGGCAATTAACTGGCTGGACGAGGGGAGTTGATGGCGGCAGGCAGGGATTACTGGGATGGGCGGTCAAGTGGCAACACTAGCTACTGCAATTGGCAATTGGCAGCTGCAACGGGTTTTCAGCTATTAAGAATATTTAACATTAGCATAGTCAAGGCAGGCAACGTGCAACTGGGAACTGGGAACTGGGAAAACATGGGCATTCTCAAAGACAGTAGCCAACGGGTAGGTTTTTCTTCCTCTTTCTGTTCATCTAACATCTAATTGCGAATGGTGTCAATGTGTTTTTGTTGCTTGTTGTTTGTTGTTTGTTGCACTTTTCGCCGGCAACAATTAGTTTTGCCTGAGTGCCACGCCCGCTGCCAGTTGACTGACAAACTGACAGACAGATAGACTGACAGACATGCAGACAAACCGCAAGACTGCCTTACTAAACTGATAGACTGATGGAGCACTCAGTGTCTCAGACAACGATGCCGACTCAGACTCCAAGTCCAACTCAGACTCAGACTCCGACTCCAGCTTAGATTCAGACTCAGTCTGAAACTATGTCTTTGTCACTACCTCTCCGTCGTCTGTCTACCTGCCTCTCTGTCTATCTGTCTGTCTGGCAGAGTGACGACAAGTCGTAAACATGATTTGTACATTTAATTTTCCATCATTTTGTTACTTGATTATTTCGTGAGTTGCACATGCGTGGGCTGACGAAAAAAAAGAAGTAGGAGGAGAAGGCGAAGAAGAGGAAGAGTAATAACACCCAATGACGACACAACGTTGCACTCATCCCCAACCGCTGCATTGCTTTGACCCAGTTTTGACGGCGAGCAGCACTTTTTGCTTCAGCTAGCATTTGCTTAATTGCCAACCGTGGGTTGTGCTAAACTAGGTAGCGACAGGTAACAGGCAAACAGGCAACAGGCAACAGGTATCAGGCAAACAGACAGACATGCAGACAGACAGACAACGAGGCAACTGGTTAACTGGTTATAGTTACATTCATATCGAGGAAATGACCAAGACGATTTAGTTTTATCATTGTCACTCATTTAATTAACAAGCCTTGCATAGCTTGTAATGTGCTAGGCTATAAAGGCAAAACATCGCCAGAATGACAAGCTTATTACATTTGGCGCCCAACGTGGGGATATGCCAAATGCAATTGCCGCATTTACTTAAACTGAGTTCATTATAAAAGTTCATTTAGCTCGATTTTTCTGAAGTGAGTTCACATTGCCAGACAAGTTTATAGGCTCTAATGCGCAGACGTGGGCTGTCTATAAGTGTAAAGCTCAAGTTATGGCGATTATTGCCATAAAAACGTTAAAATACTTGAGCATAATATTAATACTTGGTTGATTGGCTTCAATTTCAATTATATATAGCTTAAACATCGAGTTGTTTGGGGTTAATTGTATTATTTTACAATTTCTAACTAATATTTTTCAAGAATATGGCACAACTTTATGGGTTTAATTTTCAGACGTAGGCTGTATGTAATTGCAATCTCTGACGATAGTCTTAATAAATGTGAATTAGAAAATTGCAGCCCATTTAATCTAACTTTTTAACGCAGAGTTAATCACTTTAATATCATAACTGACTAGAGACATATTTTAGTATTCCACAAAGGCTTTGTGGAGACCTCATCACACAACCTTATGAATATGTCTTCCTCTGGCTGGCAGAGACTTCTTGGAAGTCACGTTCCCCACCCAAACGACTTAGCAACTCGCAATCCCATGAAACGTTTCACTTTTGTGCAGGAAATGGGGTTCATACAAGATGCAAGGTAGGGGTTACACAGTCTCATTCCAGTTGTAATAATAATAATAATAATAATAGTAATAATAATATCACATCATGGTAGTCTGTGAGATTAGCATAGTTAAACCTCAGGCAGTTCGAAATCTGTTTATGGCATAATTTGAGTTGACAGCTTTATGGCAGATTCGAGGTAAGCCATGTTGGCTGCGGCAATCAGCCGAGCGGCAAAACTGACAGCAATAAAACTAGCTAAAACTACAACATTGTCGCATTGTCGCACTGTCGCAGCGATATAATACAAAACAATGAAACGCCTTGCGCAATTTGTTGCAACTGGAGTAGCACCGTGTTATGGACATTGAGACTTGCCTGCCAGCATTTTGGTTTTCATTTCACGTCACAAAAAAAAGCGAAAAGCCTTCATGGCTCCCTCGGACGCTACACCCTCGCAACGTACTAGGCTGACATGCTTTGCCGCATATTTGTGGCACGCTGGCCCTTTTGTCGTGTGGCCCGCCTGGCTTCAGGTGTCAGTGGCGATGCTATCGTCCGTCCTGACCTGTTTAAAGTGCGCAATTTATGGCACAGCTGACACAATTTCATAATGCCCAACTCGCTAAGACTGCGCAGCAGAATCGGATTGAGTTTAATGCAGACAACAAACAGGAGACAGGAGACAGGAGACTGCGGCTAAGACTGAGACGTCGGCAACTGCAGCTGGAGATACAGATAGAGGCTGAGCTGAAGCTGGAGCTGGAGCTGGAGCCGGAGCCGCAGCCTGAGACTGCAGCTGATGGCTGATCTGGCCACAGATTACGCATTTTTGTAAAAAAAATTTATATGTATATCTTTAGCTTTTGTGTATTTGGCTAAAAATATCCGCAGGGTATTACATGCAGTTTGGCCAAAAGGTCAGCCAGAAGGTGTTGACAAGCTGTTGCCAGTTGCCTCAGCATAAGTGTTGATTTATACCATCGCTCGCCTCATAAGTTAACAATTTGTGGCATTGAATTATGCGCCCAGAGCGAAAGTCCTACAGCTCTTCCTTTTTTTCTTTTGATTTTTTTCCTTTTTTTTTTCTTGCCAGTTACCAGTTGTCCACCCGTTTTGTCGATCGCAATCGCCGCGATGACAACTAAATCGATTGCTGCCGTGTTTTTCTCCACCTTCCACTCTTCAGCTGTTTCACTAGTGGCCTTTCCTCTTCCTTCTCTCCCATCATTCGCTCTTCCTCACATTCCTTACACGTTTGACTTAGGGGCACCTTGGGCCAAAAGCTTCCCACAGTCGAGGTGCTACTGCTGCTGCTGGCATTATATTAATGCGCTTAGTTGATTTCATATATACTTGCATCGACAGTAGACACACACACACACACACATACATATGCACCACTGGCGACACCACACACAATTGATATTTTAATCGGCATTTCAGTTTGTCTGTGCGCTTGGCGCCATTTCAGTTCGATGTTTAGGGAAATGACCAGCGATCAGTTCGAGCACCCTCTGCCCCTCCTCCTCACCTATTACAGCCGCTATAAGCTACCCGCAGTCCAAGAGTGTGGAGTGTAGAGTGTGGAGTGTAAAGAGTGGAGTAGTGTCATTAAAAAGCCATTGGTACACGCAGTTATCAGCTTAAACGTGCGTTCAGCTTGAGCCACAGTTGCCACTTGGTCTTTTCGGCACGCATTTTGCAATTGCCATAAAATGTTATTCAATGTGTCGCACACTGATAACACACTCACACACATACACTCTCACATTAACAATAACAAGTTTATTGTTTATAAATTGTTTGCTGATTATAAAATAACTAACAAGTCTGTTCATGTTGCTTCATTTAATGGCGACACCTGCGCTTACTTTTAAATCTTTCATATCATATGCATTAAATAGCGTTTGCCCGACTCCCATATAACCGATGTGAAACTACACTATATTATAATCTATATATACCAGCAACAACTGAAATATACCAATAACAACTGTTCGATCAGATAATTTCGAAATATTCTATAGAAATGTTTACATATTATACACCTTCTGCAACTTTCCATTTTCCAACAGAACCCTAAAGATCTATTGTACATATATCGACCTTATTGTACAACGGAAACGAAAAGCAACCAATCAAAACAATGTACGCACCATTGGGCATAGGGTCCAATAGCTGCACATCTGTGCATCAAAATCATTTAGCGTAAGTTTTACAATAATTTCACCATCAATTTTTTTATGGCGGATGCCGACCAACACCTTCCAACATTGCAACGGATGTCGACTTGAAAAGTCGAATTACTTGCTACACTATACCATGTAACAGAGTTGTAAATTTCTATCGATATGTCATAGATACTTTAGTGCAGCGGAAGTGTGAAGATTAGGTTCACTAATGACTATAATATGGGTTCTAGGTAGAGCCCTTTTTAGAGGTACTCTCATTCTATGAGTAATATTGAAACGATAGCATTTATTGGAAAGTTATCGATATTGTTTTATATATTTTTAGATTATATGCTTGTATAAATGTACATAACTTTCCTTGATTAGGAAATCTTTAACGTAGAGTGTAACACTTTAAGCTATAAAATGTGTTACTATAAATTTGTAATTTATAGCACGATTTGTGAAACGATATCTTGTCTGAGGCTTATGAAAAAGCAATTAAAATATTATTTTATTATAGACAATTTGAGAAAATCGCATCTGCCTTGGGGCTAATGACTGGCATGACAAGCCGGAAACTATAAACTGAGAGCGCGTTGTAAGTGTTAAAGCACTTAAGAACTAAACTAAACTAAACTAAATATATAACAAATCTGAAATAGATGCCATTAAATTGCCATAGCCATAATGAAATGAAGCAAGAGCCCTGTGAAGTAGCTCAGCGACGTTGTAGATACCCAAGATTATGTGCCCCGGTGTTGCTGAACTTCCTCAGTGCCTATATCTATATAACATCTATATATAGCAATGGATATACATATCATATGCTGTATAGCAATGTGTGGCAACTTTTGCTTTTGCTATTGGAGCAAATCGCATCGAGGCGAGAAATTCCAGCGAAAAAGTGAAATCCTTTTAAGTACCACAACAAACAAAAAAATCTAGGAAAAACCTCTGTCCAGGCTTAGCCACTGCCGAACGAGTTATAAATCTTGTTCATATTTGCACGTGAAACCAATGGACAAGCCGGACAATGTCCAACGTCCAACGTCCAACGTTCCCCCAGACGAAGCCCCATAAATGTCACGCAGTCAGACATAGTCAGTTATGCAGTACTATATGCCATGCCGACAAGACTGCATCATATTAGTTTTCCACCCAGCGAGTGCACTACGTGCTACGTGCTAAATTCCATGGCCACAAATCCATTAAGCGTCCCACAGGCCACGCAACATGCAGCACACGGCCCAGAGTGCTAAAATCTCATAAAACGTTGCTCTGCCTGCCTGCCTGCCACAGCCTGGAGCGATGAAGCCTCTGTAGCCACTGTAGTCTCCAGGCAGCTGCTTCTAAATTAACCCACCTCCTACTCTGACTACAACTAAAACTCTGACTACAGCTACAACGGCAGCAACAACAGCAACAACAGCAACAGCAGCAACTCCAAATCTCAACTGCAACAGCTTCGAGTTGGCCACTTGAGGCATGCGACACTTGAAGTGAAGCAGCAGCGGCAACAACAACAACAACATCATCAAGAACAAGAACAACAACAACAACAACGCCAAGAACAACAACAACAGCTGCACATTGTTTGCCAGAGGCTTGCACTTTGCACTTCAGCCCGAAGGAGTCTCGCCAGTGTCGAGTGTCGACGTAAAACATTTCTTTGAGGCAGCAATTGATGCACTAAATGCTACCCTGTAGCCTGTCTATGAATATGTAAAATATATTATATGTGTGAATATGAATATACATAAACATTTGAATATATATTTGAACAATTTATCTACTTGTGACTCGTTTTTACAGGGTATACATTAAGGAACTTGTCGGCATTGCACATGCAGCGGCCGTCGTTGACTTTGACATGACGAACTGAACTGCGTGACTCGGGCATTTGAAGCAGCAAACAGCAACAGCAACAGCAGCAACATCAGCAGAACTGAGAAAAGCACAGACCCTGCCCCTGAGCCATGAACAGCAACTGCAGCAACAGCAACAGAAACAGCAACAACATCATCAGCAGAGGCAGCAACAACAGCAACAGCTTGAAGCAACAAGAGGGCAGCTGTTGCTGCAACATCAGTGCGTCTGATGAATTGCAAACATGCCGCAAAATATATTTAAACATATAGATAAAAGTGCGAAAAATATTGTCTAAAAATAACCAAAGTAAAAAGACGGAAAGAACAAACAGAAAACAAAAAATAAATAAAAAGAAAATAAATAAATTTAAAAAAAAATGCATAAATCGTAATGAAAATGTTGGCAACATTGTTGCAGCAACAAATTTCGCCAACAATTGTTGCACCAAATGTGCAGTGCGAGTTGTTGGCCTTATGCTAATGCCAATTGTTGTTGCTGTTGTTGTTGCTGTGGATGTTGCTGTTGTTGCATTTGGCTTTGGCGGTGCCTAGTTTGGGTGCTCGTTGAGTCGCCGATAGACACAAATGGCCATGACCAGTTTAGCAGTTCAAGGGCTTTTCAAGACTGGTGAAATTTGCCGCTTGCCACATGCCGTATGCCGCATGCCACAGCGCCGCATTGTGCCACTTATGGGCATTAGTATCTTTTCTTTTCTTTTTCTTTCTATTTCTCTCTCTCTCTCTCTCTCTCTCTCTATTGCTCTTTCTGCTATAGATTTTGTTATTGTTGTAAATTTTTTAGTGATATTTAAATGTTGATAAATCCATTCAAAATACAAGGCCTTATATAAGACAAAGCGCGTTTAATTAGCCACTAAAATGCACAGCTTTGGGCAGCTATATATGGTCTAAAATATACCTACTAGGGTATATGCAGTGCGTGTGCATAACAACAAGAGTGAAGAAAGATCTAGCTAATGATCCTTTGAACTTTATATCTATGCTTATCTGTGGTATTCATAGTAATCTTTCATGGTTCTATTTCTACTTATAGATTTTTATATATAGTGTATAGTACACTTAGTGTCTGTAACTATTTGAGCTAGAGGTATCAAATTTGCTATAAAGCATGCTGCTATTAAGGTGCTCACGACTGCAGCATGCTCAGTGGCTTTTAGCATGGAAATCAGTTGCATTTTGACCTCAACCAAAGACGCCCACGCACCTTTTAGCCAGACAATACGGCAGAAGCACTGACAGATTGAGGAGGCGGAAGAGAGGGATCGGATAAAGTAGAGAGTAAAGAGTTTATACAGGGAGTAGGGCCTAATGATATGCTGCTGTTGCTGCGCTTGCGTGTAATCTGTGTGGACAGCTTAGATTTTTTTTGATGCGGTTTAAGTTGGCTTTTGTTGTAGTTGATGTTGTTGTTGTTGCTCTTTGCGGTTAGATTTGAATGCATTCGCTTTCAAAATCAATTTACTCATATCAAAAACGCATCAGAGCGCCGCAAAGCGGAAAAGCGAAAGCCACAGACACAAAGATGCAGACAGACAATAAAAGCATAGAGCAGGAAATGTCTGTCAAAATGTGCGGCAAATGTAAGTGTATGTATTAATGTGTGTATTAGTGAGTGCATTGGTGTGTGTATTAGTGTATTCTGTGTTCAGCTCAGTTTTCTACTTGCACACAAGCATTTTGATTGATTGATTGCTCCAAAAGAAGTGGATCAAAGATTGCATAATGCTGCGTGTGTGTGTGAGTGTGTGTGTGTGTGTGTGTGTGTGTGTGTGTGTGTGTGTGTTTATGCATGCGTCCTCTCACATCGAAATGCCTTGCTTATTTTTACATTTCTTACATCTTTCCATACACTTTATGCAGATCCTCCATTCGT
>JBANCZ010001923.1:0-18353 GCA_037040025.1 Sphaerogastrella javana | reverse complement strand
CAAATATGCTCTACGCGCTCCGGTTCCGGCGCTGAGAGGCGCGAATCTTAAAAAGGTGAACGTGAATTAATCGCGATAGATCGATTTTCACGGGTTCCGGCTTCTTCGAGTCAACAGAAGCAGGGAAAAAGACATCGCGTCAGGAGAGGCACGCTTTTTGAAATGTTTGCAGCCGAAAATTCGAAAAGAGAAAATGAATGCAGACGGCAGAAGAAAGAAGTGAAAGATCGAAAGAGATTTTTTTTTGCGGACATTGATTTTTCTCCTTTTACCGCTGCCATTTACCGCCGTACACTACTTTTCGCAAATGCGAATTACACCACGCCGTGAATGTCTGTGAAAGTAATTAATGCACGTAAATAATAAGTTAGTGCATAAAAACAAATGCTTCGCCTCTTTGCTTTTACCCTATAGTTGCATACAGGTTTTTCACAGGGTATAATGCAAGCAATTGAAATCACTTGATAAGGCTTCGAATTGCTATGAATTTTCAATCTAGAGCCTACAATTGTTGGGTTGTCATAGCATTGCCGTTGCTTCTCCTTTTCCCTTTCCTTTGTGCCATTTTCAAATTTTCTATGCAAAAGTCTTCTCTTTATTTTCTTTTTCTTTTTCCTTCACTTTTTTTTTTTTTTTTTTTTGTTAATGTTAACCTTTATAAGGACTCATTTCGGTTGCTTTTTTTTTTATTGAGTTTTTCTTTTTGTCGCTTGTTATTCAGAGTTTTGCCCAGTTTTTTCCATTCATTAATGAAGTGAGCTGAAAATGAAAACAATTTTAGCATTGCTCAAGTGGAATTTAACTGGGGAGAGCACAAAGAAAAAACGAGTGAACTTATAGATTAACAAATTTGCTAGCATTTTATAAAGACATTTGTATTTATACAGATGTACATATATATATATATATATATATATCACCTGTAGCAGGCGCTGGTTGGGTTGGGGTTTGGTTCTGCATGGGAACCTGCAATTTTTCTTTTGTCTCCTTTTTTTTTTTTGGTATTTTGGGAGGGTAACTTTTCGAAAATTTATGCAAAGCACAGCACAAATACAAGAGACAAAAGCATTATAAGTACTGTGTACGTGTGCAGTTCCGTTTGTATATAAAATATGCGAAACAGTAGGGACGGTGTCCTACACTAAGGGTGGAAATTCTTTACTTGATGCAATATAGTATTATAATTTTATATTCTAATTGAAACACCCTTCATATTAGTATTAAAATTTGAAATATCTTAAACTTTGAGTCAGCCTAGAAGAGGCTTTCACAATGAAAAATGTCAGGTGAAATTCATTTTGGAACAATATACCAAATTCTAGTTTTATCTTAAATTTTGAACAAAAAATGGTTTATTATAATTAACTATTCTAACTGTTCTGCAAAGTAAGCAAATCGTAGTATAAAGTATATGTTATCGTAAACAAATTGTATAATAAATTTGATTATCTCCAGCAGTTGGTCAAGCATATAGAAGATAATAATTGGAAACATTTGGTAAAAATCTATAAAAATAAGTCTATAACTCGTAGAAATGGCTGACAAAAATATGTGCATATGCAATTGCAAAAATTTCGTTAAACATATGGTATCACTAGTATATGAAATGATTTACAATTTTGTTCAAATAATGAAAGAGTTTAAATAATTGGAATTGCTCCCCTCACACATGAGAACACGCTCATGTATAGCCTGAAATCTCTTCAATAAATGAGTACTCTATACTAAAATGCATTCTTTATTAATAGTTCTAGATGATGCGAAGGTTGAAGTGTGATTTATAAAAAAGGAAGAGAGATTACAGAGCTAACCAAGTGTGGGCGTGTTTGTGGTACATTGCGTCTTGTTTGACCTTGGTGCTAATACATTTTCCAACGCCAAGACCTGTAAAACTATGCAAAATACATATAAAAAAGGCGCACAAAAAATAGAAAAAGAATATGAAACCTACGCAGCATGTGCACCTCTTGCCACGCCCAACGCCTTCAACTAGCTGCCACTACACGTGCCGCCTACAGCCCGCGGCGCAGCAAGGCTTTTGTATGAAGCGGCAAAGCTTTTAATTAAACCATTTGCATTTTATATCAGCTACACACACACACACACACACACACACACACACACACACACACACCTCAGCTCAGCTCAGCTGTGCGGCTGTTTTTGGCCACAAGCGTGCCGCAAGTTATGCAACAGCTATAAAAAAAGAGAAAGAAAAACAAGGAACTGAAAAAAAAATCCAAAGAACAAAAAATGTGAAGCACCCTAAAAACTTTGCTGTCGCTGCATACCAGAACGGTGCTCAGAGATTCAGACCAAAACCCACAGCCCACGAGTAAAAGAACAAGGGTCGTTGAGGGTGTGCGAGAAAGGGATTTAAAAGGGAGGGAGGGAGAGAGAAGGAAGGAGAGACGGCTCTGAAGATACAGTTCTGGAGATGCAAAATAAAATGAAAACCGTTCAACATATTGTTTGACCCAAGCAACTTCCTATTATCATTCCCCAACTACCTTCACAGTTCTACCCTACTTTTTCTGTCCGCTCTTTTTCTCTATCTTAACTCACGCTTTTCGTCTGTCATTTTTGCTGTTTATTTTTTCACACTCGTTCTCTTTCGTCCTGGTCCCATTGTCATTATACGTCATAGATAACAGTTATCATATGTATGATATGGTACAGCTTAGATGTGCTCGAAATCTCTGACATGGCACATGCCATATCCGAATCTGATCGTATACTAGATGAACTGATGACATATCGTTTCCTATATATGTTGTACACGCCATAAATCGCTTTCATATGCTCTATTGTTTGATTTAAATAGTTGTGCAATATGTCATACATATATATTTGATACAACGATGTGGAAATGGCGTAAAATATATATATATACCATATATATATATATTTTTTGTATGGCATTGAAAGCCATATGTTTATGATATACGAAGTCTGGCTTACATGCTACTGTAGTTAGTGGACAATATGATATCCTAGATTCAAATCTGATATAAGATAATCATAAAAATCAAACTGAGGAGAAAATATTCAGATATAGGGTAGTCATGTTGACACGGTTCAAAAATATAGCACTACTTGTATAAAGATAAAATTAGATATAATACAATTATATAAAATTTTATAATAGATATCTATAAAATATTTATAAAGTAATTTAATATATTTAAAAAAAAATAATATAATACATTATTTTACAAAAAATGAAATCTATTTTATCTGGTGTTTTCTTTTGGATCGTATTTATAAATAAAAAGTTTCTTATTATAGTTTCTTATATCATAGTTTTTTATATTGTATTTTTTCATATTATATCTATAGTATAGATTCTAAACTATCCATTATTTATATGTATATTATATAACGCTTGATTTAATGGATCCAATTTGACAGTTGATTATTCGACTTTATGAAGGGAATAATATGATTCATATAGGACTAATAAGGCTTATTATAAATTTTAGTTAAAATTAGTTTATACGACAATCAGCTTTCCTTTGGGTACATAAACTAATAAATATATTAGAGGGTATTTCTTAGATAGCATTGCTTACGCATTTACACATTCCAACACGTTTTTAAGCGTTTTCCTTTTTTTGTATTGCTCATTTTTTTTTAGAGAAATAGTGATAGAGGGGAAGAGAGGAAGAGAAAGAGAGCAGGCAACGTGAGCTTTTGTGTTTTAATTGATTTCGGCTGTAGGTGTAATTGTGTGTGAGTACCTATGTGTTTGAGTATGTGAGTGTGTGTGTGTCTATGTGAGTGTGCTAATTTTATGATTTGAATAGTTCGTCTGATGGTGTACATGAGTGAGAGCGTCTGTGCGTATGGCTGTGTTGGGTATGTGTGTGGGTGAGTGTATGTGAATGTGTGAGTGTGAGTGTGAGTGTGTGTTGAATGTGTGAGTGTGAGTGTATGTTGAATGTGTGCAATTAAGTGAAAAGTGCACACGGCAATGAAGTAGCGGAAATTGCAATTGTATTTGCGCAACGTGTTTGTGCGGGTTTGTAACTGCCGTTTCGACCACCCTTCCACTCCCACCCTGCCACTCCCAGTGCCCTACTCTATCTCACACTCCCACACACTCACACTCTCACACACACTTTCTTTGTCTCGTTTTCTCTCTCTGTGTCTCTCTGTCTTAGTCTTTCTCTCTGTGTGGGCGTGTAAATTTGTGATAAGCAGCGAATTGGCAATGATAATGCACACATACATACACATATACACAGATATTGTATATGGAGATGTGCTGCTGCTATGTGTTGTACATGGTATATGGCATCGTATGGACGTACTATATCATACTAAGCGTGACAATGCGAATCTGCATAATCAATATGGTGTCAATTTGCTCATGATGGATTTACACAGATAAGCGATAAAACAAATATTGCATATAGAGTGAAGGCAAATGAGAGACAGACAGCCAACCAAAATGAATGAATGAATAGTTAGAGAGACCCACAGAGAGAGAGAGAGAGAGAGAGAGAGAGAGAGGGGGAGATAGGAGAGACTGAGAAATGAATTGAGTAAGTGAGAGTGAATGAGAGCTGTAAACGTAACAAGTTTATGGCATTAAATGAGTTTGCTGTCATGAAAAAATTACTTTCCTTCGAAATGGTTTAAACGAATCTTGTTCGATTGCTTCAATTTACAATTTATATATTACTTTTAGATGGAAATGTCTTCTATCTAATAATATAATATATATATTTTATATATATAAATTCATTCTTCAATCATCTAATGAATTTTACTGTTTGCAAATGCTAACTTGTCGTGGAAATTCAATACTTTTTATGGCAATGACTGTAATCATATATACATGTACATATAAATTAAATTTATAATCATTTATTAAGTTAATACAAGGTATAATGAGCTTTAGTTTTAGGTGAAGTTAAAGTCACAGAAAAGTGTATTCATTAAATAAGTTTCTATTTAAATTCTGACAACTTATCTCGCAAATTCAATATATAAATACAATGTGTATGGCTCTGACTGTTTTCGTATATATAAGTTAAATTTGTAATCATGTATTAAATACATAGTATAATAATCTATTGTTCAGAATGCACTTAAAGTCAAAAGATATTCGTCTTACCAATAAAATGATATATAAATATAATATATATATTTTTGCTTTAAACGTCTAATGAAATTTTCACTTTGCAAATGCTAACAACTTGTCCCGGAAATTCGATATATATAAACTTTGACTGTAGTCACATATATATATATAAATATATATACATATAGTAGTTCAAGTTTGTTGCAGTAATTGAATGCCGTTGGTGTTCGTGTGCTTATTTGAGCCACTGTCGACTGCTGTCAACTGATGCAATTGCACATCAATTGAATTTGTATTTGCTCTAGCATTTATACATATAGTATATATTGAACGATGCATATTCATAGCCTAACAAAGTTGCTTCTTTATTTCTCTCACTGTTTCTCTGTTACTTTCTGTTTTTATTGCTCTTCTAGCCTTTCTTTAACAAGCTCTTGAGTGTCGTCGCTTTATGGCAAGAATTTTCTCAGCTGCAGCCTAAAAGCAGGCAACACAAATTGCCACATGAACCATATTACCATTCAGCCTTCTCTGCCTGTATGTGTGTGTGTGTGTGTGTGTGTGTATACTTAATGCATGTGCATATTTGACTTAAGCAAAGACATCTGCAAATGTCTGTTCAGCTGTCCGTCTGTCAGCCAGACGTTCAGTTTGTCCGGCTGCTGCTCCTCTGGCTGTCATCGCCTGTGTTGACTGATTGACTAAGTTCAGGTGTGCAGACGCTAACTGTCGACTTTGTTGTTTGTTGTGCTCGATTTCTAGTTTCTGCCATTTGTATAGCATTATCACAAGCACACAGAGAGAGAGAGGGAGAAATAGAGAGAAAGAGAGAGAGAGAGAGAGAGAGCTAGTTGCAGTTGGCGTCTAACTTAATTGCAAATGTCGTCTGGCCAGAATGTCGCGTGTGTTTATGCATATATGATATGCAAATATTGTGGTATCTGTTCACTAAACATGCAAACACAAACACAAACACACACACACACACACACACACACACACCCATACACTGAGATGCAGCTGAAATTGCCTGCCTTGTTTTTGGCCATTCGGCTAAGAGCCCAGTGGCACACGAGGAAACAGCATCAACTCAGCATTTGATAGTCTAGTTTTGGTGCAATTCGCCTTTAGCTAAACCTGTTTCTTACAAATTTCGATTCGAATAACAATGAAAACGTTTAAATTTATGAATGGAAATTATAAATAATTTTTTTTTAAATATTTAAACAATGTATTCAATATAAAATTTAGATCAAAGATCCTTTGAACAATTTGCATTATCGTTATTATTTCGAAAAGATTCGGTATATATAATTTCTTGAAAAGAATAATTAAATAAACATTCGTCTGTAACGAAATATTAGACGTGAATTTTTGTTTATATCAAAATAACATATATTTTTGATAAATCAAATGAATGGTTAACTTCACTAAAATTTCCCTGAAATTTATTGAAACCAAATATCATTTATTAATCATAATGATATAAACAATCTATCATTTATACCAAAATATTCAATAATTGGAAAACCAATCGAAAGTTATTATTTTACATTTTTATGATGCTTTATTAATATAAATATTATTATAATACAAAATGCATGCATAAAAGTTAATCATTCAAGATGATATATTATAGTAATACATTTTTTAAAATACTTTAATAAGAGACCGCATTCGCTACTCATCATATAACGACATTCAACTTGTTCTTTGACGATCGAATGATTAGGGTGATGCCATTGTACAGCATTTGCCACTGCTAATGGCATGTGTTTCGACTATAGTTTAGAGTTAAAGTTTAGTACAAAGCAGCAATTTTGTGGTTTATTATCTTCAAGTGAAAAGTTAAGCAGCAAATTTCGATGTGTAAAATGTAAATAGTTTAGTGAGGGCTTTTGGCATGCGTTCATTTCCCACTGGGAGTGAAGTTTTCATGCGGTTAAGGTTGTTCTTGTTGTTGTTTTTGTTGTTGTTGTTGTTGCTGTGGTTGTAGTTGTTATTGTTGGGTCTTGTACTTGTAGATCGTAATTTTTGCTGCCACTTTGTCGTTTAAACATATAGACACACACATACGGATACACCTCAGCACGCGTAACAACAACAATTTATGCAACACATTTGCTTAATTTATATTTATAACTTTCACACACATACACTACACACACACACACACACACACACACACACACACACACACAAATACGTACCGTATTACATGTAAAGTTTAACGAGCGAGCAACCGGCTCAGTTACAGCTGCAGCCACCCCATGGAGCCCTCTTTTGAACCCTATACACTTCTTGCATCTGCGGCATGTTACAGCCTCTCTCTCTCTATTCTCTATTGTTTATCTAATTTCTACACTCATACTCTATAGTTATCTCTCTCTATCTCCTCTTTCTCTCTCTCTCTCTCTTTTTCTCTTTCTCTCTCTTCGTGTATTTCCCTGTTTGTCTTTAGCATTTGCATAATCGCTGCCAATGAGTGCATGCAACTGGCAAACCGTTCGCCCACTTCCTGCCTGATCCCAGTGGAAATGCTCGCTTCTGCGATTTTGTACCTCTGTTCCTCGCTCTCTCGCTCCTACTCTTTAGCTTTCTATCTTTCCATTCCATGTTCCTTTTTTTTTTTTAATTATGATTATACACCATTGTTAAGCATTTATAATTGCAGCTGTTTTGCGTTTGATTTAAATATTTTACAACGCATCACAAACTGCACTCAATTGGGATTCCCCCAACGCATTTTCTTTCGCCTTTCACTTCTTCGTCTACAGTTTTTCACTTCGTTCATCATACAGGGCTGAAGTTATTTGATTTTATACAGATTTTATGCAAAGCTTTAACTGACTTGCTGTAAAAGTTATGAAAAGTTGTTCTGCCTTTCATTGAGTTAAAAATTATTTTGTTGTTGTTATTGTTGTTTGTTGAGCTTTAAGTTTCGAGCTGAAAAACTTGCAAGTAATTTGAAGTTGCGTTCAATCAATGCTCTAAATCAAACTTACAGTAAGATGGCTTTTGCGTGTGCTTATAATTGAGTTAATAGAAAGTTTTCTACAAAATACTCTTGCGTTTAGTTCTGGCTTTAATCTCTATGTGCAAACTGCATTTTATTAAAGCTTAATTTCAGCTCTGCTTAAGTCAGATCACAGAGTTTTCATCCATATTGTAAAGTTGTGTTTAAGCTTAGCTTCCGGACTTGAAACTCTCTATTAAAGTTCAAGTTGACACAAAACTCACTATAGTATAATGAAAACTTTAGGTATATGTAAGTCCAATAAAATGGAGCTTTAAGTACATTATCAAATATTAAGCTTTAAATAATTAGATGTTGTATATTATAATGATGCTTCATTTAAAAATATATTCCACTTTCGGAATATTTCCTACACAAGTTTTATGGAATTACTGATATTTTGATACATTTAAGCGAAATTATTTCCATCGAAAAAACAAAGACCAAAAAAGAGAGAGGGGGAGGAAATGAGCGATAGCCGTGCAATGAGTTTAAGAATTAATTATGCTCATAAAGCTGACAATTTATTATCTTTTGCTTGTCATATAAATAATAATTACGCCATAATAATTTCTAGAAATTTTTCATTTAAAGCACAAAACAAAATTTGTAGAGCTTTAAGGCTAGAATTCCATGAACCATACAGATTTTTTTTTTTTTTTTGTGGTGCACGTGATACGAAATGGTTGGACCAACAACAACACTCTGGGTGCTAGAGGAGCCGCAGTGAGTTGGTATGGGGATGAGTGTGTGGGAGGGATTGAGGGTTGCATTGAGACCGAGCCTCAATCCATTAGTCATTGTGAATGGACCTGCGGAAAAACGGGAAATTGGATGCTGCAAAACTGCCACTTGAGACGCGGCAACTTCGAAATGTTTGTTCTTCTACAAATTGTTGTTGCTCTTGTTGTTCGAATTGTTGTTGTTGTTGTTGTTTAGCTTGTTGTTAAAGCCATTTTTAATTTGCCTTTGGTTTTTATTATTGCATTTCTCTTGCTCCAATTGCTCATTTGGCTTGGCTGCTCATTAGTTGCCGCATGTTGCATACACGCATATATAGACACACACATATACACATACACAGAGACACATACATATATGTCTATAGCCATCGGGGGTGCATCCAGCTGCTCTAATGATGCAGAAGTTGATGATGAAAGAGCACCAGGACTGGCCAATACATAAAATGTAATTACAACAAATTGCAGCCGTTTTCCATTGTCTGACAAACTGCAACGAGTTCACTCTTTCTCTCTACACCTCTCTCCAACATCCCTCTCAATCTCCCACTCACTCTCTCTCTTTCTCTCTGTCTGCAACTGTCCTTGTCTTGCCCTATTCTGGTGTTGCCACAACTTTACAATTTTAACTTCAGTTACAGTCGAGCCGCAAAACATATAAAAAATAAAATAAAAATTGTATGAAAAATTGCACAATAAACGTAGGGAAAATCAAATATATTTATGTATATAGTATGCATATAAATGTACTTTGTGTTGTACCCTGCATTCTAGATACTAGATAGAGGGTTGTTAAACTGTGTATGAAACAAAAATTGTTTAAGAATTCGTTTAGCAATAGAAAAATCTCTTTTTTTAAAAATCCAATATGAATATGAATAAACTATTGAAAATCTATAGCTCCTATATAATCCCAGAATTGGTATTAAGAAGTATATATATATATAAGAAGTATATATATATATATATATAACAAAATTTACTTTGCTTTGCTGAAAGGTACATGGGTATTTATGTAAGTACTATAAGCCAGACTTAAAATACCTTATAGGATATATTTGGTTATATATTTCTAGTTTATATAGTAGGTTAAGATACGAACATCTCACTCGAATCGTTCATTCAAATTTTAATTTTGTTTTGCTCAACAAAAGGGTATCCCGTTTAGCTGAACACTTTCGACTGTAGCATGCCTGTTTATTTATATGATGTTGCTTTTTTTTACCGTACTCAAAATAAACCACAAAGCGCAGTCATTGCCACTGTGTACGAGCAACCAGGATTCAGCATCCAACAACCAATTGCCCCCGTACCGAGCCTCTTTAACTCCACACGGTCGTCTCGACTGTGGCTCGCCTTTTACGCCTGTTTCATGTCCAGGTCGTTTTTCATTTTTCTAGTGGACTATTTGGATTTATGCGCGTACTTGAATTTGCATTTTGGCCACAACAAAAAGGAAAAACGCAAAACACTCAAATCTCTTACCAACTTCAACCTAACGAACACAAAACAAAAAAATACATTGAAAAACCCCATTTAGGGTTTTCAACTCTTTTGCAAATTTCACATTTAAAGCATCACACTTTGTATGTCATTAATATAATTGCAGCGTTTATACACACACATAAATATAAGTATATGTATATAATATAACACTCATATATTCTCACATTTTTACGCTACAGTTTTTTATTATATTTACCCGAACTATTGTCTTGGTTTGCCTTAGATTCAACCATGTTTTTTATAGCCTTTTTGTTTTTCAATTAACCCTTAATACTGACAAATTGAATTTTATGATAGACAACATAGTGTTTAACTCGAAATTTGCTGATTTAATATATACATAATATATATAATGTATACATAATAATATATGCATATATACAAAGTTTTGACGCTTGTTACATTTGGCTGGAACATTTTGTGTTCATTCTATTGTTTGCTCCAACAAATCTATATCATTTTGAATTCGATTTGGTGTCACTATAAATTTAGCTCGCAAAACTTTATGGCGAATTGTAGATTGATTTATACTTTATTGCTTTAGAATATATGTTTGCAAATGAAATCATTTAAATGGCGCCCAACGTGGTGGATCATTGAGCCCTTTACAATTGAACTTAAATTTTAACAGAACAAATTTTAAATGTTTACACTAAAACATAAGAAGTTCCTGCATTTCCCTACGTTGGGCGCCACTGTAGAGCATGTAGTGATGTTTTCCTAACTGCTGCAGTAGCACAAAAAAAAAAAATTACTGATTAAATTGTCAGAGCATTTCATGCTTCACTTAACGCACTGAGGCTAAGGGCACAGCACATGGCCATTGAACGAGAGCTGGCGCCAATTTAGACGCATTTGAAAACACTGGCCCGGTGCCCAAGTGTCATGTTGTTGTTGTCGTTTGTGTTGCTTCTACTGGTAGCTGATGCTGCGGGCTATTGTCATTGGGAAATGGTCAGCTAATTTGCAGGCTGACTAAACGCAGCCAGTGGCAAAATGGAGGAGATATATCCTTTTTTGCCCTAACCACTGTCAGTGTCACCACAGCCACGCCTGCTCCAGCCCATTTTGAAGTTTCTCGAATTTTTCGTTTTTCGTTTTTCGATTTTAGGCTGGCATAAATATTTGATGTTGGTCCACATAGAAACAGTGGCATCGGGGGCTTTGGCTAATCATGCGACCTGCCACAGCTTTTGTGCCTGTACTCTGTTGCCCTTAAAATTCTACATATTTCATGTCTCGCTTCGGCTCTGACTTGGCGTCGTAATTTGATTGCTTTCCTTGGCTTTGGCGTTGAAATTTTCAATTTGTTGGCAAACAAAATGTAAATGGTATACACGAATAAAAAATTTAATTATTTCGCTTAAGATACCCTATAAATTGAGCCAAAGATTTAAATCAAACGGTAAATATGAACTTATGATTATAAGGTTCTTTGAAAAATTTCCAATCTTGTGTTGAAATTTAACTTCACTAAAAGGAGCCATTAGTAGAGGAAAGAATGAAGGAAAGAATAAAGGAAGGAATGAAGGAAATACTAAAATGTACAGTATAATTTTCAAATCAAAAGCTTACTCTGTTATTTTTATTTTTATCTTATTACTGTATTTACAGGGTATGCGTTAGTCCTCCAATGGTGACATTATTAATTTTGATTTTGCCTTATTTTCTTTACTTAAATTTTTTTTTTTTTTTCATTTTTGCTTTGCTTCTAGTTATTTTATTATTTTCGGTAACTAATTAGAAGATGTTATTTGTGGCTGCTTTTTGCTTCAGGGCTTTTCCCCTCCCGACGTGTTCGTGTCCGCGCTTTCCCCTGACTTTTCACGCACATTTGTGACTTTTGTGATTTCGTAATGCGACTGCTTTTGATTGACATTTGTGTGATTTAATTAAACCGCCAAATGGAAATTTTCTTTTCTTTTCTGGCCTATTTATGCTTAATATTGAATCGTAACTGTGACCAAAAATATTTCTCTGTCTGTGTATGTTTGTGAGTGTTTGTGGGTGTGTATGTAGGTCATATACTTATGAGAGCGGGAACTTTTATCGGCTCCTGGGGGGAGTAGACGAACGCTAATGCGTTTAATTGCATTTTGGGGCCTTGTGATTTACTGCCACAGCAAGCAATTCATTTTCACGCATGTTTATGGCAGTATGTGTGTTGGTGGCTTGCCTATACAGGCGCCTGCACCCGCATTACGATCTGGAATTTCCATTAGATTTTTTTTCAGGGGTTTTTTGTATGCAAATTTGACCAAAAATGTTCTATCTGCAATTGCAGGCGCATAATGCAAATTTGCGGCTGCCAAACAACCAACAAAACTGTCAATAAAAATAATTTACCTTAATGTCAAATGCTTTTTGGGTGCAATCGGAACCTTTAGTTTATATATTTGTTTGAGCGTTCAAATCTTGGCAATTACAAGAGCGAGAAAAATCAAATTTTGCATGTAGATAAATCACAACCCTTGGAATCAAGTAAGCCTCAAAAAAGTTGGATATGCCATATATATCTATATGTATATACAGGTATATACTGATTGATTATGACAGAAACATTGTCCTCTTGAATAATAAACTTTGGTCGTAAATTAAATGATATACAAGTTTTGTATATAGTTTGTGCTCTGCTGTCTATTATGTTCCCCGTACATGTGCTTATAAATATGTATGTACCATATGTGCGGGTGTTTGTCTGTGTGTGTGTGTGTGTGATTGTGGTGTGTCTATCCGGCGGATCAAAGTGCTTAAATCTGATATCTATGGGAGTGTTGGTAAAGCTTTGTATGTTGTGGCTGCATGATTTCTAATTAGTAAAGTTTGTCTCTCGTTGCGTTGGCACAAACTTATGTCGACTCTAGTCAAATCAAATCAAATAAAAAACTTCGAACAACAACAAAAAAAAAACCCAAATTCACAGACACATAGACACATACACTTATAAGTTTATAGACATATACATGTATATGTTTATATATATAACAATTTGTGTGTGCTAACATATGGATATGAAGCTAAACTAGAGCTAAACTCAAGCCAACGAACGCAATTGAAAATCACTAGCAAATTCACAGGCACTGACACTGGCACACACACACACACACACACACATACACACATACAGGCACACATGTGCAGTACACACATTTACGACACATTTTGTATACAATGTCAAGTTAATGAGCCTGCTTTTCCCCGCTTTTCCCAATATTCCTTGAACTGCTGCACGTCAGTTATTGCCTCCTGGCATTATTTGCCAGCCGCTAAGCATCTGTGTCTTTCATTCTCTCTCGCTCTCTCGATTTTCCTCTCTCTCTCTGTTTCTCTGTATCTACCTGTCTGTCTCTCTGTCTTTCTGTCTGTGTGTATGTTCTTTATAGCTTTAGCTTCAGCCTTGTCTCTAGCTGCTTTCTATCGCTTGCAGCTTGTCACTTTCATGTTGAACAACTTTGTGCAACAACTCGAAGCCAAAACTCTAGGCAACTCAGACGACTACTCTATTTACCTATTGCTCACTCTCCCTCCCTATCTCTCTCTCTCTCTCTCTCTCTCTCTTTGTCTTTTAGCTCTTGCTTTGTCTATTAAACCATATCTATCTTTGTGCTAAGTCTTGTAGCCTTCTCTCTTACGCTATCTGTGCGTTTTCGCTCGGTTCTCGAATCGCAAACTCGAAAATTCAAGCACAAAAGACATTGAGGAAAAATGCCTACACTATTTTTGTGTGACTAGCTAGATGTATGTACATAATACACACATATACACACATATACACACGCCTACACGCACAACAAGACATACTTATCGGCTTCACTGTATACCTGTTGTATAAGTCGTTTCGCTTTATTAGACAGAGGTTCGACTTGACTCAACTCTATTTAAACTGACAAAACTCTAACGAGAGTTAAACGCAGAATATACACGCAACACACACACACACACAAACAAATACACACACATACACACACAAACACATACACACACAGACACATACCGATATATACCCATATAGACATTGATTCAAGTATAGAAAAAGGAAAACTTTAGCACACTTATTTGGCCCATGGGACTAGTCTGATGCCTGTTTTCATTTTGTTAGTTTGTTTTTTGGTAATTAGCATTTTATTGTGGAACTTTTCGTTTCATTGATCAAAACGAATTTAATTTTCGATTATTTTTCATAAATTTTATGACAAAATTCATTTGTATTTGGCATTTAATTTACAAATTTTATGCATATGTAAAATTATTTGATAAAAATGTGCATAAATTGATTGGGATTGCGAATACCCTATACCTTCATAATAAAAGCGGTTAGTTTGGTTTTCAATTTTATGCATTAGTTTAATCATTTTTCAGAATGTTATTTTCTTTTAATCAAATGTGCATTTGATGTGAAATTCATTTTGACACCTTGACGTATGCGCAATTATAATACTTTTATTCGATTTATATTTTAAATACTTACATAAAATGTAAGTAAATGAAATATACAATTGTGTTGATAATACAATAATGATATATTTTATTTATATATTTGTTTTTTATATTTTTGTATGTTTTTTTCTGTATTATTTTGAACACCCTTTCAATTCAATTCAAATAAATGAATATAATTAAATTTCATTTAAAATTAAATTTCTATATGTGTAATGCATATATACAAAAAAACAAAAAAAAAACAATTTTTGCTGAATGTTGTTTGAAAATTGTTTTGAAAGGTGAATTTTAAACAATTTAGTCATTAGTTTAAGCTCATTACTTCATTGAAAAGCCAGAAGCTAAACAGAGAAGCCAGAACCAGTGTTGCTTACTAATTAGTAAATATTACCGCTAAAAGTGTAGCTAGATTTGTAAAAGAAACTTACAGAGTGGGTCAGAGAGAGGGAGTAAGAAAAAGAGAGAATGGGAGAGATAGGGAAAGAGAATGAGAAAGAGAGAGAGAGAGTGAGAGAGCAAGGAGTCGAGAGAGAATGAGAGAGGAAGAGAATGAGCTAGTGGTAACGAGAATGAATGCTATTTAACAACGAAACATTGTCCGGGGTTTTGCTGTTTTTGGGGCCATTTCTCCAGCGGCACTCGGAGAGAGATAGAGAGAGAGAGAGAGAGAGAGAGGAGAGAGAAAGTGATAATAAATCTCGCATACAATTTATTGACAATGCTTTGGGCGTGGAGCAAACAATGTCCTTCCGCCGAGCCGCATGCAACAAAAGGATGTTGCAACCAGATCAAACAAGAGCGAAAAACCACAGTGGTACCGGGGCAAGGGCTGCCAGAGGGCGGTGCGGTACAGGGTAGCTGAGTGTGGATATTGCGTTTGCATTATTTTTATTATTTTTACTATTATTATTTGGTTGCTGTTGTTGTTGTTTTTCTTTATTAACAATTAACGCAATGTTGCATCGCTGTCGCTGTTGTTCTATATGATTTATGGTTAGTCAAAGGGCCTTAACACTATTATATTACCGATTATTGTTATTATTATGTTTGCTTTTCAGCTATTTTTGTTTACTTTAACGCCCTTTCCTCGCACTTCCCAATCGTTCTCCTACAACCCTTTACAAACACAAATTTCCCTAGGCTATGCCCATGTCCCATAAAAGAGCTCTAGATATGTGAATAAACAATGACATTTACTGTCTATATATTGCTAAATATACTAAAACTATTTTTATAGTTTCATAAATTATGTGAAAATAGATAGTCTAGAAATTATAATTGATAATGTTCGGTTTTATCTTTAAGTCTTTTAGTATTGAGGATTATATACTCCAAATTTTTAATTTAATGTACTATAGATCAACATAATCTAATATTATGGTTTTTATAAAATTCTAGATTAAATTGATTTTCCATATAAGCTAAGAATGTTTTGCCTATTACAAAAATGTATATTCTAATTCTATTTTTAATTTCAAAGAATTCTGTGGAATTTTGGAGACTTTTTGCTTGGGTAAAAAGCTTGGCTGAAATAAAAGTCCAAGCTTTGCCAGGCGCAGAGCTTTTGCTATAAAAGTAGTCTTGCGATGCGCGAACAGAGCTTTTGTGTTTGCAGGTTTTGTCCTATAGTTTGCCATAATTGCGTTGAATTCATTGAATTTATGGCAGGAGACAGCTGTAACTGCACAGCGGCGACATCTAGCGGTTTACAGATGAAGTATTGTAGTAAAAGTGATTCGAAAATATATTAACCTTCTCATGCCCGAAATACAATGTTGCGTATATGCAACAGCGGGCATGAGAGGGTTAAAATAATGAAGTACTGTATTATAATTTATATGAGATACTTTCAAGGATGACAAGAAAAAAAGGTTGTCATATGAAATTCTAAAAATAAAATGAATAGTATAATAATGGTATAAATAATAATGGTATAAATAATCATAACAATAAAAATATATGACATAAATCTTTCAACTCAAAATATACTATAAAAGAAATAGTTATATTTCTGTCCGATTGTATGACTATCTTAAGATTATGGAGATAAACATAGAAACTTGGATTGAATTTGCGAATAATTTGTATTGTATTCTTGCATATCTAAGTCTATATTGATTTACCATAGATTCGGTTAAAATATGTGTCTGAAATGCAATTAGATAATCTTATAGATTTTCAAAATCGTTTGAAATTAGAGTATAAATACGAACGCGAGTGTTTGGTTATTAAGTTCTGAATGTGAACTTTGGGTCTATATGAACAAATGAAACATGAAATTTTGCTATAAATTAACGAAGGACATTTTTGTTTATATTATGTAAGTTGTTCGTGTTGCAGTTGTTGTTGTTGCTGTTGTTGATGTTGTTGGTGGTGTTGTTGTTGCTGTTGATGTTGTTGTGTTTTATGTTGTTGCCTCGGGGAGTTGCTAATAAATTTGTAGTTACAAAATTGTTGTAAATTATTTGCTGTTGAACAATTTTTATTGTTATGCTTGACTTTTGGTTTAGAGCGAGAGACAGAGAGATAGATAGAGAGACGGAGAGAGAGAGAAAGAGAGAGATAGAGAGAGAGAGAGAGAGGGAGATGAAGAGAGAGATAAAGAAAGAGAGAGAAGCGAAGATGTTGCTGCAATTGCAGATTCAACTGCTGCAGTTGCTAATGTTGCTGTTGCTGTTCCTATTGCTGTAGCTGCTGTTGCTGTTGTTTTTGTTGTTGTTGTTGTTTGCATTGTTGCTATTGCTGCTGCTGACAACGACATAAATAAATTGTTTCGTTTGTTTTAATTTGTTGCAGTTGTTGCTGCTGCTTTTGCTGCTGCTGCTGCTGTCAGTTTTATGTTGCTACTTTTGCGTGCAACCAGTTAGTTGCTACTATCCCCCTCTTACACCCGTTCCCGTTGACTGTACTGCCGCCTTTTTAACCCCATGCCAGGGTTGCCACACGCTGTGACATTGCCTACACAACGGCAATAAAAAATGCAACGCTGCGGCAACTGTTGTTGCCATTGCTACTGTTGTTGCTGTTGTTGTTGTTATTGCTACTGTTGTTGCTGTTGTTGTTGCTGTTGTTGTTGCTGTTGCTGTTGCACTGTTGCTGTTGCTAGTCTCAATGATATTGCTGTTGTGCTCATACAAAAATTGGGTCACTGCGGCAATGTTTTTGTTGACTAACGCACAAATATTCTTGCTGGCTGCCAAATGCTGCCGCTGTGTTGCAGCTTCAACAACAGCAGCAACAGCAGCAACAGCAGCAACAGCAACAGCTTTTGTATGTTTCTTGTTTTTGGGATGAGCTCAAACTGACCAAATGTGCCTAGGTATGAGTGCAGTCTTTCCAACTAAGTTTTCGCTTTTCATGAGCCTAGGTCAGGTCTAAATAGAACTTAAAACATCTCCAAAATAATAAAGTGATAGAATTTTTATCCGATCTTAAATTATAGCAATTACTTTGAACTATAAATTACATTTTTTACTTTATGGCTAGGCTTTTCAAGCAACACTTTTTAATTTCATTAAAAAAAAAAATAAAAATTCTGATTTTTTATAGCAAACTTAAATTG